>JAADYB010000127.1:0-38437 GCA_023338075.1 Phytopythium litorale
CGACTCGGTCGGAGCATCAGTAGGCGCGTCAGTAGGCGCCTCGGGCGGCGCATCCGTTGGCGACTCCGTTGGCGCGTCCGTCGGAGCTTCCGTCGGCACTGATGTTGTCGCTGATGATGATGATGAGGAGGACGTAGACGACTCGCTTGTAGGTCCGGAAGCTGACGGTGATGTCTCGGAGCTGCTCCCTGATGCTGATGCCGACTCGTCGAAGGTCGACTCGACCTCATTGCCACAATAATACAACGTCGTGAACGACGATTCCTGCGAAAACCAGCTCTCATCATACGAACTTCCGCTTCCGCTGCCGCTGCTCGAAGCCGAGGAAACGGTACCGTCGTAGCTTACAATGTCGTCTCCATCGTAATCCCACGTTGGGCAAAGCGTCGACGACTCCTCTGACGACGCAGACGAACTCTTGGACGCAGGTGTGTTGGAAGCAGTGACTTCAGAGGACGAGGCACAGCCAACTGACGGGAACACGCAGCCCCATGTATTGCCGATCACGACCGCGCACGTGGCGTCTTCGGGTGCGACGCAACCGCCCGTCCCAGCTGAGTAGGACGCCAAGTACTCGTGACAGTCGGCGCTGGCGATGTCGCCCTGGAGCGGGCATGCCGCTCCCGCCGGCGAGTCGCCCGCGCCAGAGCACAGCGCGCCTCGAGCCGTCGGCAGCTCGTAGGTCGCGTCGCGGCAGACACTGATGGGCGTGGAGCTCACGAGCGCGATGCCCGCGGCTGCACACACTGTCAGCAGGCGGAGCATGCGGGTGAGAGGGGTCGGCGACTGGCGCCGCTGCCGAGGGCCGAAGGCACCCGTTTGAAATCAGCGAATGGCGAGGCTTCGGCAGTCAGCGGCCGGCTGATGTGGAGGTGTCGACAGCCTTGGGGGCGGCGGGGAGAAGGAGACAGCGAGGGCCGAAGTGTCGATGTGAGGCGTCTTCCATCTTGACTGGTGTCACGTAGTGGCGCTGACGGCAATTGCGCGGGTAGAGTGTGGCCGTTGACATCTGCCAAATGGGGTTCACAAAAGTGATTTTGGTGGTGTAAAGACGCTTAGTTGCATCGTTTGATGGAGAAAAATGACAGTTTAGAGATTTTTGAAGAGCATGGAGGGGTGAGTCAGTGCATAAAGGCTACAACTATTCGCACTTTAGGATGCAGATGGACGCTCTCCACGTGTACTGTTCAAGGTCCCACGGTTTTGATGTGTTTTTGGTGCACCAAATGATTCTTTCGCGCGTGATTATTCTCCTATTATCAGTGCCTCAGTGCAAAAAGCAGACTCGATAACTGATATAAGGAAATGATTTGGCGCACTCCGGCCCAGGACTTCAGCGCGTTGCACCTGTCTTCGCGCTGCCAAGCGCCAATGCTACGAACCAACCGGGCCACGAACTCTCCGATGGACTCGATGGCGATTCTCGTGGGCCGGCACATATCTGTGTAGCTCGATACTCCGTCGTTGTTCCTCTGGCTGCCTCCCTCTTCTTCAACTGCATCAACTGCATCAACTGTTGCTTGCCTCCCCCAATTGGCCGGATGATCGCTTCCAGACCAAGCCTCCGACCTTGTTCATCGATGTTAGCAATGAGCCGATGAAGGTGCGAGCCGAACGGCGCCGCTCCTGGTTCGTGCCACGATTCCGTTCCATTCCATTGCTCTTGCATTACCGCGACCGATTGTCAACAAGCCACGCCGACGAAGACCGACCCTCCTCGTTCGTTTCCCAGCGCGAGATCACCGCCAGAAGCCAAATAAATAACACCGTCGCGCCTTCAGCCACTCGCTTGGGTCCATCACGTGGCCACAGCGGCGTTGGCCTCGCTCCCCGCCGCCTTCTTCGTCTTGGAGGCGTCACTGCCAACCGAGTTCTTGCGCCGCGACGAGGACGGGGCCGATGTTGAAGCAGCCCCCTGCGACCCGCTTGGCCCGCTCGCTCCGGAGCCAGACATGGCCGCCTGGAGTGTCGCCTGCTGCGCGTAGAGAGCAGCGAAGCCGGCGGCTGCGACGCTCAAAAGATAAGGCGGGAGGGCGTTGTTGTCTCCAGGCATACCGCCGGGATACGTCGCGGCAGGGTCGCCCATCGCCTTGCCATTGGCCGTCGCCCAGCTGTACGCTTGCATGTGAAAGTGCAGCTCGCGCTCCATCTCACCCAGCACGACCGTGCGCGCCTCGGACCGCAGATCATCCAGAGAACGCAGCCGCGTCTTCTTCTGCATGTGCTGGACCAGATCCTGGCTGGCCGCGGCCGTGACGCGCTTCTCCACGCGCGCCTTCACCTCCGCGCGGAACGGCGCTGACGTCTGCTCCAAGTACAGCGACAGCGAGTAGCCGAAGTGCGGGAAGGTGCCCATGAGCCCCATCGGGTTCGAGGCCGTCGGCAGCGGATTCGGCTGGATCGGGACGTGCTTGGACGTGGAGCCGCTAGTCGATGGTGGCGATGGTGAGGGGCGAAGCGTCGGCGGTACGAACGACGATGTCGCCAGCGGGTTCATTGGCATTGGCAGCAGCGTGTGCGCTCCCATGGGCGACAGCGTCGTAGTCGAAGGAGTAGCTGGCTTCCCGTTGTTGTCCAGCGCGGCTTGGTGCGCGTGGTCGATCTCCAGCAGGTTCCAGCACACGGCGCATGACTTGCCGTGCATGCTCCCCTTGCTGTTGCAAGACCCATAGTGGAGGAGCATCGCCTTGGCGTCATTGCACGGCTGCTTGCAGTTGCCCACAGACAGTTCACAGCCCATGCAATGGTTCAGCACACGGCGCATGACATCACAGCCCGCAATTTCGCACGCGCTGTCGCACTGGGCCGAGTGCAGTAGCAGCCAGAGCGACCCCGCCGTCTCCGAGGCCTTGTCGGCCGAGAACATCGGCGACTGCTTCAGGAACTCGACCTCCGCAACCGACAGCATCGCTCCCGCGTCCGAGTTTTGCACCGAGTGCACCAGGATCTGCTCCAGTCGCTTGCGCATGGGCACCGACGGCGTCTCAAGAGGCCGTTGAGGAGGCCGCCCGGACGGCGGAGACCCAGAGTTGAGCGAGAACGGCTTGCCGTGGTTTGAATCGTCCCGCCCACGCGAGTTCGGGTGCAGTGGCGGGCTGTGCGTCGTCTTGCGCTTGCTCACGACGCCTCCACGCGAGTCCTTGCGCCGCATGACTGGCGTACCCCTGCGCTCCCGCATCGCAGACTCCATGAAGCTTGGCGTCGGCGCGGAGGAGGACATCTGCGGCGGCGGCGGCGCATTCATCGACGACTCGGTGGGCGCCGAGAAGTCGCGGATCGCGTCGAACAGGCTCGACATGTTGTCGCGTTCCTTCTCCGACAGCAGCAGGTCGAGCTCGGCCGAGGTCTGCGCGTCGTCCGGCAGCTGCTTGTTCTCTGGGATCGAGGGGGCACCAGCGCTCCGCTGCAAGAACGCCCCCACGTCGTGCGGCGAGTGGTGTTGAAGCGACGACGTCGGCCCGCCGAGCGCGTTCATGAGGCTGCCGTCGCCGCCGCCAAACGAGTCCACCATCATGCCATCACCAAGCGCCATGGAAGTCGAGGGCCAGGTCGGCTCAGCCGCAAAGTTGGGCGGGAAGTCCTCCATCGACAGCAAGTCGCTGTCTGGGTTGTTCAGGCTGGCAGCAACGTCATGCATCAGTCGTCTGTCGCACACCGCCACGAGTAACAACAGCGGCGAGTTCGAGCGCTCACCTCTGCATGAACGGGACGACGTTGGGCATGGACGGAGGGGGCGCGATGGGCGGCGCCGACGGCCCAAAGAAGTTGCTGCCGGGCGGCGCCGAGAAGGAGGCCTGCGCGAAGTCCAGGTCCGGCATCATGGTCGAGTCGAACGACTTGTGTCGCTGGAGCTTCTGCCAGCGCTCGCTGCCTCCCTTCTTGCGCTTGCTCGCGGCTGCATCCACGCACGACACAAGCCCCAAAAGATACACAGCCCGCGATCGTTAGACTACGCTCCAAGGCGGTTCCAACCACGAGAAGCGGTCGTCCACACCGTTCTGCCGGCGCTGGAGCTCTGCCTCCATGCTCGAGAGGTTGGTGAACGACGCCGAGCCGTGGAAGCCGCGCTTGGGCTGTCCCGAGCCTGCGTGGGGCGACATGAGCGCGCCGTCGACGTCGTCGTGGATCAGCTGCTGGTGCGGGAACATGCGCTGCGTCTGGCCGAGCTGCTCCTGCTGGAACTGCAGCAGGAAGTCGTAGCTCTTGTCGGGCAAAAAGTCCGCCCCGTGGTGATGCTGCTGCTGGTGCTGCTGGTCGAGCTCCAGCGGCTCCTCGGCCAGGTGCAAGCCCGCGGGCTGGAGCCCGAGCTCCTGGTGCGCGAGCGCCAGCGCGGGGCCCGACGCGTCCTGCATGGCCGCCATGAGGTTGCCGGCCGACTGTCCGCCGTGCACCGCGCGGTCGCCGGCGTCTCCGCCGGCCGTGAGCGCGCGCAGCAGCTCGTCCGAGCCCGCCGAGAGCTCGTAGACGCCCGAGAAGGACGGGCAGGAGGCCGAGTACGTCATGGCGCCGGCCGGGGACGGGCCATCCACTGCTGGCTGCTCTGCTGGCGGGTAAATCGCAAGCTGGCGGCCCCAGGACGCGGCGGGCGGCGCGCGGTCGGGCCGGCGGGCCGGCGCGGGCGGAGGAGCGGCGCGGCCGCTCTCCGAGAGGCTCTCGGGCGGCGTCCACGGCATCATCTCCTCTCACTTCTTCTTCTCGCTTCCCGCCCGCCCGCTTGTCAATGCGCCAATGTGCTTGTGGGTGGCCTTTTGGACTTTAGCGACCGGTATACCGAGCGCGAGAGAGAGAGCGGCAGAATTGCGTTTAAAAACGGAATTTCGACATTTGGATGATTTGGCGGGTTTTGCTGATGGGAGGGGGAGGTTCTGAAGGCCCATCCCCAGCAAGAAAAAGGGGGGCAGCAGACGAGGGGAAGGGGACGAGGGGTGGCAGGAAATAAAGAACGGGTCGGCCCGGGCCGGCGACCTTTACTTGCTGTTGCTATTGAAACGGGTGGGTCAGGTTCCATCAGACCCGTGTCAAACGGGCCGATCAGGAGTGGATCAGCGGACAAGTCACACCACGCCACTGTGGCTGAACCCCGATTCCTCCACCGCCAGTCTGGACCCCGATGTATTCGATATAGCAGGTCTCTGCAGCAGCGTGTGGCTCCGGACGAGCCGGAACAGCGCGA
The DNA here is from genome assembly GCA_023338075.1 of Phytopythium litorale. Taxonomy (NCBI): domain Eukaryota; phylum Oomycota; class Peronosporomycetes; order Pythiales; family Pythiaceae; genus Phytopythium; species Phytopythium litorale. Next base: position 5,174 of record JAADYB010000127.1, read on the forward strand.
TCTAGAACAAATTCAAAGAGGTTTCTGGTGCCACTGACCCCACTTCAGCCATCCCTTTCTCCCGGTGGCTTGATCGCTTTCTGCATGTTGTTTAGCTCGGACGCCAAGCAGCGCATAATGGACAAGCAAACATGCTTTCTCCCCCTGGACCGGACCAACCATGCGCTTGGAAGTCATGGCCGGATTGAGGAGAACACTTCGCTCATGCGCGCCACCTCAGTGTTCCGCTTGTTCACGATGGTCAGTCCGCTCTCACAAAGCAAAATAATCAATAACCAATCAAAAATGAGTGTGTGTTTTTTGTTTGTTTTTTTTCTACAGAGGAGGATGGGATGGGCTCCTGGTGGATTTCTCTTTGGCAGCAGCTTTTCGCCACTCATTTCCAACGTTTCTCTGCAGTTTTTCACGGAGCGCCTTCAACCACGGAAACTTCAGGACTGACGACAACATGCTGGTGATCTGCTCGCCCAAGGCTGATCGTCAAGCCTCCACAGCCACTGGGCCAGGAATAGAAACCCATGGACTCGTCCTCCATCCATTTCCCGCAGACCATGAACGGCCCGGCCCGCCTTCCTCCCTCCCTGCAGCGGCGGCACGTGGAAGCCGAGCCGGCGTGGTGGCGCGGCGCGGCGCATCCCACGAGGAGAGTTCCAGTGCTGCTGGCGCAGTCGCTTTCCAGTGATGGGACTCTGCGAGTGGGAGCGAGGCCGAGGCTGATCGACTTGACCGCGTCCGGCTTTGCGCCGTGCTCACGACTCAACTTGGATGCCAAAGGGCTCCCGGTGCCGAAGGACTCTGGCCCGGTGTCGAGCGAGAGGATCGACTGTACGAAACCCCTTCTCGGCTGCGGCTTTGCATGGATCACGGTCCAAGACCCGCAGTCTGTACGTCATGCGTGTTCATAAATGCAGGACGGCCAGAGCCGTGCATCACGGCATCCATCGAGCGCCAAGAGTGAACGGCGCTAACACCGCCATCCGCCACGATCTGGTGCACGACGACCGCATGAACCGCATGGCGTGCGCGTGCGTGGCGGGCTCCATCAGAGGGGCTGATCGACCGCAACTGCTTCCGTGCCGGCCCGAACTGGAGTCGAAATTCGCAGCCGGATCGTTGACACCACGATCCGATTTGTGTGTCAGGCTCTGTCAGCGCTGCCTCGCTCAAGGAAGAGAATGCTGGATGGTCGTCGTCGACACAGCAGGGGAAGGCATGGCAATAATAATTAGGCATGGTGGTTGCACCTCTACTCTACACTTTGACGCCCTTGGTAATGTACACTCTATCGCTGCTGCTTCGCTCGGCGTCCGCTTTCCTCGCACCGCCTCGATCATCCATCTTGCTTCCTCGTAGCTCAGCTGCCGCTCGGGTCGGTCCGGTAGCTGAAAGACGACAGGTAGAGCCCCCGAAGCAGCTCGAAGTCGTCATCTGCACTGCCGCGCATCCGACGCAGTAGATCCTCTTCCTTGTCGAGCTCCCGCTTCTGGTGCCGTCGGTAGACCGCCACCGCAGCGGCCAGCACCACAAGCGAGCTGCAAACGCTCCCGACAACGATCAGCGCAACCTTGTACCGGTTGCGCGACGACGAGAGACTGTCGACTTGGGCGTCTGTCGACGACGAGTTCGAGCTCGATAAGGAAGCAGCACTTGCACTAGTCGACTGCTGGGACTCGCCATCGTCAACGTCTCCACTCGACGAGCTGGGGCCCAGCTCTCCGTCGTACGCGTCGGTCACGTTCAGCACCAAGGCACTGAGGGCACTCGACACTGCAAGACTCGCAGGTGGCAGCTCGCCAAGGCAGGATGCATCCACAGCGCCTAGGTTCCCGCTGGACTGGATAAACGCCGCGAGGACTCGTCGACCACAAGAAGAACCGTCGGCCAAGGTCGTGCTGTCCACGACGTTGTGCGTGCCATTTGTGACGACGAACAGCTGCTTCCCACCTCCGGAGGTGATAACGTTCTCCAGTGCTTTCGCGTATTTGGTCGGCGCCAGACCATCCATATCGCCGCTCAGCACCAGCACGCTGGTCGAGCTAGGCAACGAGACGTTTCCGGTGGCGAGACCGTCGCGCTCGAAGCCCAGAAGCTGCTCGCCGGTCGTTACGACCCCGTCACAGGATGACGAGGTGTCCCCAGTGAACAAACAATACGCTGCCAGTTTGTCGTAGGCTTGTCCGTTGCTGATCCTCGAATGTGTAAAGCGCTCCAGCAACTCCAACTGGTCAGGCGAAGGCACTTCCCACAGCTCGCTGAACGCTTGGATCGCATGCACCAGCTCTAACGAGTCGTCGCGCTCTTTGATCGTCTCTGCAAGCTGCTTGGCGACGCGAGAGAGAACGCCGACATCTTCTGTTCCGCATCGATTGGCACGGTAGATCAGCACAGGAACGAGCGGGCGGAGTGCCGAGTCTTCCATCAGCAAGGCTAGTTGCTTGCGCAGCAGATAGGATGGCGGAGTCGATGATCCACCAGAAGACGACGACGACGACGACGACTCTGAACCCGCAGCACTGCTGCTGCTGCTGCTGCTGCTGCTACTGCTGCTGCTACTGCTGCTGCTGCTGGAATCTGTAGCATTGCTCACGAACAATTCGGAGCAGTCGTTGCCGGCATCCAGTCGCACAAAAGCCGCTTCTAACGTGGCTGAGACGTTCGTGAGGCTCGTGTTGGGAAACATCGCAGCGCAGTCGTCGTCGCTCATGCACCAGTCCAAAAACGCGTCGCCGACCTCCCCAAAATCAGCATCCCCTCTCGACAAGCTCGAAGAGGTCTGAGAGTTCGCCGTTGCCAGCGGGCTATCCATGACGTATCCGACGACCCCGACAGTCCCCAGCTGGATCATTCGCTGCGCGGTGTGTGTTCCGTATCCGAGTGCGTACACCACCACGTCTTCATCGTCGCCAACATTAGACGTCTCGGTTTGATACGTCTCGATGATCGACTTCAGGTCATGCGCTGCACTTGTGAGCGAGAATGCGGCCAGGCGATCGCCATACAGTGCTCGTACGTCTTGTGCACATTGCTCCACCTCTGCAAACGTCGGCTGGCGCTCAGGATTGAAGACGGCGGATGCCAAGTCGACGCTGCACGTGAGTGGAGAACTCTGACCCGTGCCGCGCATGTCCATCCGGTAGACACTGGTCGTACCGTTGAGCTGCTCGTACAGCAGCGTCATCTGGTTATCTGCTTCAGACGATGACTGCGCGTCCGGGCGGTCGGGGATATACCACACGCTGGTGGTTGGGCTTTCCGAGGTGGACGGGATACGCTTGATGAAGACGTTGATCGTGTGGTTGTCCGGATCGGAGCACACGCCGTCGTGACACAATGGCAGTGCCAATAGCGTGCACTGTGCGCTGAGGTTCTTGGCGGCGGCTGTGCTGCTGTCAAGCGCGCACGGGTTCCAGTCGGTGATCACGACGGGATAGCTGCTATCGGAAGACCCTGACGAGTTGGCGTTCGTGTCGGCTTGTGTAAGGTCCGAGACGAGCATGAAGATCAGCGTGCCCAGCAGCCCGACAGGCAGCACGAGCGGCACCCAGCGGCACACAGCGATGCGACAGCGCACATGACGGGGCATCGGCTCAGGAAGCGCAAGAGGAGGCGACGGCGACTGCAACGGTGACGACGACGGCAGCTGCGATGACAACGGAGTTGGAGGTGATTGCGACGAGGAGGCCGACTGGTAATCGAAGCCCGGCGTGTCGAAGTCGACGAAGGAGATGGAGAGCGCGGTCGTGTCGAACGCGGAGGCTACACCAGTCGGCAGGTCGATCGGAGACCGAGGCGTGCTGCTATCGTCCGAGGAGGCGTCCGCGTCGCCGAAGCGCATAAACGAGTGGCTGCCGGCTTTGGTCTCTTCCTCCTCTTCCTCCAGCGTGGCTGGCACCTCGAGCCGCCGCCAGCTCCTCTTCCTTAGCGAGTGTTGCTCAGCCTTGCCGCGTATGTTGCTGATGTCACACGCGTGTTGGCCACGGCGGGGCGGAGTCGTTGACGCCGATGACGATTCGCGGAGTGGAACGACGTCGTGGTAGTGTGTCTATCACGCGCGCTGTCGGCGACGCGTGTGTGTGTTGACGACCGAGGAGCGTCGGCCGAAGGGATTGGTCTGGAGGCGTTGGCGGGATGCACTCACTCGGCACGACCACCCAGCCGGTCGTCGAGAAACTGCGATTGTCCCAAGCCGAGGGGAAGCCCAGCGGAATGCTAAGGCGACTTGAGCCTCCAGCGCCGCGTGTCGTATTGAGGAATGGAGTCAGTGGGTCGTTCCGCCCTCGGCCGCCACTCTCTCTCTCTCGCTCATGATCACCAGTTGGCATCGCCACTTGGCTCGGCTCTGACCTATCCTCCTTGCCCCAACGTGCACTGCTATGGTACAGCCGGCCGCATCTCCTACCGCTGATTTGCCACCTGCCCTCCCCCCTCCGCAACTGCAATCGCCTCGCTGCCATCAATCTCGTCCCCGGGCCGCCGTGGCGAATCACGAAAGCGTCCAGGCTCGGAACCCGCTTGTTGTGGCGAATGAGCACTTCGTCTGCCTGGCGCGTGCGGTAGGTAGGCGACCGACGAGCGTCAGGGAACTCAACTGCAAGGCTCCATTCGACGCGTCCGTTCCATTGAGAGCAGCGCCACGCTCGACACGGCACGTCGCCGAACGGAGAAGGAGGAACGGAGAAGGAGAGAGAACGGGGATGGATACAAACCGGACAAGGAGGCCAGAGCTTTGAACTTTTCGTCGGCGCTCTTCTGGCGCTTTCTGGCGCATTTCTTAGCCGCTTCATCCGGCTAGAAGTGTCGTGGCTGATGGTGATTACACTCGTGGAGAGGGCGGAAGCGGACTGTTACGAACGGACAGGACCCAGTGTCCCGACGACGTGGCGGCTGCGAGCCTGTTCTCGCAACCAGAAATCCCTCGAAGGCTTGCGCGTTTGGACCCAGCGGTGTATCAGCGCGAGCGTTCAGCGCTGCTTTCCGTCCCTATGCCTCTCTCTGACTCGGAGTCCGAAGCCCTGCTCCTGTTGTGGAGGGGGCTGAGACCAGAGAGGTGGCCGGCCACTCGTTCCTGCGGCGCGCACTCGCCCGCTCGGCAGTCGTCATGGCATTCGCCACGGCATTCGCCACGGCATCCGCTCAACTCGAGGCTCTGGACACCCCGCCGCGACGTTTCGGCCGCGCGTTGCACACGGCGTTCTTCCGACCTTCGCGGCTCGATTGCCCGGCGCCACGCTGCGCGTCAAGGCGCATCGGCCTGGAGCCAGACGTTTCTCGGAGCGGTAATGCACGAGTGCGGTGAGCCCAGCGGCTTCGTCATGGGCGAAGGACTTGAAGTGGTCGTCACGCTGGGGGCGGGTGGACTCGGATCTGTGCCCGGTCAGTCCCCGGCGGCTGTCGGAAGGGACGCTGGCGACGCTTGGGCTCCGCTCGACCGCTGCATTCCATGGATCCCGCGGAACGTTCTGCTGCCTCGCCTCGGGGCTTTCAACCGCGCTTGCGTGGCATCTCTCTCTTTCTCTCTGGGGCTGTCTCCCCGTTGTCGTTTTCCCGGCCGCACGCATCCGAGGGTGTCCAGTTCGGCGATCATGCGCAAACTGCCCACAAGTCGACCGCACAACGCGGCCAGCCGGAGTCGGCCGACGCACGAAGGAAAGAGGCAAGGACGGGGACGACGGGCGGGCAGGCCGGTGGAAGAAAGAAGAAGGCAGACCCTGCGGATGCCAACGCGGCCTCAACGGAAACCAAGACTGGAGAAAAGTATCCATTCAAAGACATCAGAAGAAAGAGAGAAAAAAAAAAGGACGCAGGAAATTTACAGAAAATGCTATACATTCAGACATGTCCCACGACCCAACTCGAATGTGCAGGTCTGACCATCCCCCGTTTTCATCTTTCACTCCTTCCAAATAACCTCGAGCATGACATTTTGTATTCGAGCAGAAGTGGTTCTTCGATCCCCAAACATTCCGTATAATGATCAATACCCTGTTGAACTTTGTCATTACCTCATTGACTGAATTCGGGGGATTGACTGTAGTAGGGGTAGGCTCGTTGGCACGCCAGTGGTGGTCGAAAAAAGCAGCAGCCCCGATATGACTTGATCTCACTATCCCTGTAAAATTCGGAGAGGGGTCGAAAAGACCGTTCAACGCCCGCGGAAGGGTCAACATTCCAGCCAATCACCGTCGCCGGCAAACGTTGAAGCGAAAGTATGTACCGAAAATCGCTGGAAACAAAAAGCGTCGAAAGATTTGGCGGTAGTTTACGCCCTTCGACGTGAACTTGGATCCAGCACGGAGAATGGATCGCAGGACGCACGCCAAACGCCTCCGAAGCGGCGCCGAGTGACCGATCGCTCGCTCCCCTCGCCCTCCGCGCTTCTCGGCGCGCCTGTCACCTCTCGGCGCTCGGCCGCGGGCAAGATCGAGCAGGCGCCATTCCCAGAAGCAGCGGCTTTCGTGCGCAACAGTCGCGGTCGCCCCTCGGGCCGGAGAACCAGGTCCGTCCGCACGTCCGTCGGTCCGTCAGCCGGTCGGTCTCACTTGCCTCCGGCGACCTCGCTCGCATCCATCCGTCGCGGCTTCCGCCCCAGTCGCTCGGGCCAGCGACGACCTCCATCGCCGCCAGCTCGTCTCGCTCGCGGCCCGGTCCCTGCCCACCCACCGACTGCCAAGTGGCCATCGCCGAAGTCGCCGACGCTGCATCGGCTTTGCCACAGAGGACGCGGTGCCGACAGCTTCAACCAGATGAATACCACCAGCGCGACCAGTGAGACGCATCACGTCATGCTGGACGCGTCCGGCGCCGGGCCCAAGCTCTCGACGGCGTCCGACCGACACGTGGACGTTGAGAACGCTGCGCTGCACTCCAACGCGAACGGAGGAGATAACTCGAGGGCCGGAGCGGCGTCGATGGCCAAGCAAGGCGCCGCTGCCCACTCGGGCGGCAAGGTCAAGACCGAGGCGGCGTCTCCCGCCGCGTCGACCTCGTGCTCGGACCGCAGCGACCAGTGCTCACCCGGCGTCAACACTGGGATGACCATGGCGGACGCGCAGCTTGCGGGCGTGGCCGGAGCGACCATGGCCAGCGACGCGATGCTGGGCTTCGACGCCGCCGCCGCCTACGCTGCGATCAACTTCAAGGACCTGCCGTTCGACGCCCGGCTGCTGTGCGACCCGTCCTGGGGGGCCTACGAGTCCCCTCAGAGCGTCTACGCCATGCTGCTCGGCTCATCGTCAGGCACGCTAGGCCAACTGCTGCCGCCGCCCGCCATCTCCACCTCCGGGCTGCTTCCGTCCCCGACTGCGTCCTCCTTCTTGATGCACCAGTTGCAGCAGCAGCAACAGCACCAGATGGAGCTTCAGCAGCACCAGCAGCAGTGCGGGATGGGTCAGAACGCTGGAGATGCCGATGGCGGTCAGCCTGGCGCAGGGTCCAGCAGTGGCGGGGAGGCATCGTCCATGATGTCGTCCTTCTACGCGAGCGCGGCGTTTGCAAGCTCGCTCGCCAGTCCCCATCCCTACCACGGCTTGCTGTCGCCGCTCCACGCCTCGATGGGGTCCCAGCAGTCCGGGTCCTCCTCTGCATCGACGTCGTCTGCCTCTGCGATGGCGTCTGCGCCGTCGCCAGTGATCACCATGGCCGACATGATGGCGGGCGACCCGACTCTGCTGCTGACCAGTCCGACCGCGGCTGGGATGTTCAAGCACTTCCTCCCGTCGTACACGGCGCACCCTCCTCCGCCGCTCTCCACGTCAACGACAGCGCCGATGGCTGCGCCAGCCGCGACGTCTCCGTCGATGCTCATGTCGATGCCGCCAGCGACGGCCAACGTCAAGGACATGACGCTGAACGAACTGCGACCACACTTCAACAAGCCCATGGCGGTCGTCGCCAAAGAGCTGGGTGTGTGCATCACGCTCATGAAGAAGATCTGTCGGCGCAACGGCCTCGTCCGGTGGCCGCACCGCCGCATTCGCAGCCTGGTGAACCGCATCACGTCGCTGCAGGTGATCGCGGCGACGGCCACTGGCGCCGAGAAGAAGCGCTTCCAGTCTCAGATCGGAGCGCTGCGAGAAGAGCTCTCGGCTGTGATCCAGAACCCGAACGAGAAGAGTCGCAAGGCACAGGCTGACGCGCGTGCGCGCAGCCCCAGCGCGATGCTGATGCAAGACGACGCGGACACAGAGGCGAGTCTGTCGGCCATGCTGCGAGACTGCGGCGGCGGGCTTGACAGCGCAACGAACGTCGAGGAGGCGGCGAGTAGCGACGAGAACGACGCCGTCGCCCCCGCCGACGATGTGAAGCCAGGCAAGAGCAAGGCTGCCGACAGGAAGTCCAAGAAGAAGAGCAAATCCAAAAAGCGGAGGGCGGAGAGCGGGAAGGCAGAGAGCGAGCACTCCACTGCCACGATTGATCCGCTGTCGCCCTTGGAGAGTGCAATCGCCATGGACGAGGAGAGTCCGCGGACTGTGTGCGATCCGCTTGGCGCCGCGAGTCTACAGGGCAAGGACAGTGATGCGGTCGGAGTCCGGGCGACGAAGAAGCGGAAGCGCGCTGGCGCCAGGTTCGGGAACGTGCTGCCCCCTCCTCCCATCAAGATCCCTCGGCTGGATGAGAAACCGGACCGACCGCGCTGCCACAGCGCCCCGGAGCGGCGCACGCGCGACAAGAAGAAGACGAGGCGAGGCGGCAATGGGTCCACTGGCGAGAAGGACTCCCCGCCGACGCGCTCGTCGTGTGTGCGGCCAGCAACCACAACCAACCGCGGCAAGCGCGGGTCCATCTCGTCCATCCTGTGCCACGCGGTGGACCACCTGTGACCACGGGGACGAACCCTCACGCGTAGATGATCCCGAGAAGGCAGCTAGTGTATCCGAGCAGTGTATGTTCGAGGCTATACGACCACGAATGCGTGCTGAACGATCGAGGCAAAACGGAGAGCACAGGCTCAAGCAGCAACATAGATGGCCACTGTTGATAACACCTCTAAGCTTGCTTGCGATCGCGAACATGCACTGCCACTCGACCGACACTTTGACCGTCCGGAGACTCAAGCCGATCGGCCACTCAAGCCCCAGGGTGCCAGCGTCACGAGCTCCTCGGCGGCTGTCGGGTGGATCGCCACGCAGTTGTCAAAGTCCGCCTTGGTCGCCCCCATCTTGACGGCCACGCCGAACCCCTGCAGCATCTCGTCCGCCCCCATACCGATCACGTGCAGCCCCACGACCTTTTCGTCCTTCCCGGCGCACACGAGCTTCATCGCCGTCATGGGCTTCGGCTTGAACGCCGCGGCGCCACCCCCAGCCGCCGCGTCGTCCACCGGCTCGTTGATGATGCCGTAGTACATGTTGACGAAGCGGCTCGTGTAGACCTTGACGTGTTCGTCGCCGAACTTGTCGCGCGCCTGCTTCTCAGTCAGCCCGATCGTGCCGATCGGCGGGTGCGAGAAGACGACAGTCGGGACGTTCTCGTACGATATCTTGGCGTCGGGAATGCCACCGAAGAGGCGGTCGGCCAAGCGGCGGCCGGCAGCGATCGCCACTGGCGTGAGCGCCACCGTGCCGCACGCATCGCCCACAGCGAACACGTTGGGGCTCGTCGTCTGCTGCCACTCGTCGGTCCGGATAAAGCCGTGCTCGTCGGTCTGCACGCCGGCAGCCTCCAGGTTCAAGCTCGACGTCACTGGGACGCGTCCAGCAGCGTAGATCACCTCGTCGAAGCCCGTGTGAGCGGTCCCGTCGCCCAGCACGAGCGTCTTGGTGCCGTCGGCGGCGCGTTCGACGCGGGACACATCTGCGTGCGGACGGAGGTGGACACCGTCGCGCTCCATGGCGTCATGAAGCGTCGAGCGAACCAGTTCCTGCACGGAGAAAGCGTCGAGTCGTCAGTTGAGACCGCCAGGTGAGCCGACGACCATTGCACTACCCGTAAAACGCACGTCGAAGGAGCGCAGCACGCCGTCGCGGCGCGTGAAAACGGTCGTGTCCGCGCCGAACGAGTTGAGCACGCCGGCGAGCTCGACGGCGATGTAGCCGGCGCCGACGACCGCCACCTTGCTCGGCAGGTAGTCGAGCTCGAAGAACCCGTCCGAGTCGATGCACAGCTCCTTGCCCGGGATGTCGGGGACCAGCGGCTTGCCGCCCACAGCGAGCAGCACGTTCTTGGCGCGGATCGCGCGGCCGTCGACCTCGACGTTCCCGTCGGCGTTGAAGCGCGCGGTGCCCTGGATCAGGTCCACGTTCGAGTTGGCCAGGTTCCTGCATGCCGACCACCGCAATGAGTCCACGGCCCCCGCCACATCCCCGCGCAGCCACTCACCGCTCGTAGATGCCGTTGAGCCGGAGGACGTACGCGTCGCGCCGGTCCTTGAGCGCGCGCCAGTCGAACGCGGCCGCGTCCCCGGGCTGGTGGAAGCCGTAGTAGTGCGCGTCGCGGTGCAGCACGTGCTGCATGCTGGCGCCGAGGAACATGATCTTCTTGGGCACGCAGCCGACGTTCACACAGGTGCCGCCCAGCCGCGCGCGCTCCACCACCGCGACGCGCGTGCCGGCGTACGAGGCGGCGCGGCGCGACGCGGCCATGCCGCCGCTGCCGGCGCCAATCACCACCAAGTCGTACTCGTGCTCGGCCGCCTGCGATGACAGCGCGCGAGAGAGTAGGCGCGTAGACTGCGAAGCTAGCGCCGCATGGCGGGCGAGCGGACGCAGCGAGCGAGCGGACGAGAGCAGCGCCATGGGAGGACGGAGAGCGGCAGCCGAAGGTCGGGTCCAAGTCGGCGAATGCTCGTTCGGATCGGGATTGTGGCGCTGGTGACGAGATCGGTCGGCGGGATTTCAGCCAATCATGTTGGTATAAATGAGGTATTTAGCCAATGAAATGGCGTGGTTGTGGATACGTGGATTATGGATTCCGGTGATGTTTGAGAGGCGAACATTGCATGCCGACACTAACGCTGTCGTGACGGTCTCCTCCTCCAGCTCAAGCTGCTAGTGATGTAGTGAACCAATCGATGGAGTCGAGCGCGGCTCTGGCGGATGCTGAGGTTGAAGCTGGAGGCAGTGCTTCCGCAGCGAGCGAAGTGATCGCCAGCGACAGTCGTAACCCGGAAAGGGTTGGAGCACCTCCTTGCATCCAACCAAGCTTGTCCGCACTGGGAAGGATGAGTACTGTGCGCGTGGATATGGCTCCATCGGCGTCGCGGGTTCGTCAACACCACGCTGACGAGCGTCGAGCGTAACCAGCGATGACCCCACGCGCGTCACGCCAGAGGAAGGTGCCCTTTCGAGGCGAATGCGAATGAAAGCGGTTCACGCGCCGACGAAGACAGACGTTGGCGCCGGCCGCTCGACAACCGCCGAGGCTTCTCGAAACTGCAGCCGCTAGCTCCGCCCCGACACGACGGCCGCAGAATCTCGACAGATTCAGCCAGGGAGAAGCAAGCCATCGGATCCCATCCCAAGCGCGGACGCAAAGCACCCCCAGGCCGCGTGTCGCTCCACAGGAGACGCCATCGCACCAGCACGGACGTAGCCATACCCACACAAGCACATGGCTCCCTCTGCATTGCCCAGCTGCACATTGCGGAGACGACGGCCGGACGAATGCGCAGCTGGATGATTTTGCGACGCAATGATGGCTTGGCGAAGGGTTCTTCAACGTGTGTTTCTCCCAAGATTCTCTCCGAATCCCGCTGACGACGGCGGCGTCATCACCGCTTTGACCGTGTTAAAGCAATACACTCGAGCGTTGACTAGAAAGCGAGTTACCTTCTTGTCAAGAGGGTACTTCCTGCCACAATCGAGTTGCAAACTCCCGGAAAGGGCCCGGGAGGATGGAGGCATTGGGGCTGTGCACCTATCACTATGTCCTTCTTTGACAAGCCACCGTGTTCGTCTTTTTGCCGACGGCGCCATGGAGAAGCACCTGTTGAAAATGTTGGTCTGAAGTACTGGGATAGAGTAAACCTTCAAAAGCTGGGTATCTTTGCGAATTATTCAGAGCGCCATCCAGCTCCTAAATTATATTGAGAAAGAGAGCATTATATGTGGAAGGATTATATATAAATACAATCAATTCATGTATTTAATAGTCTTCAATCTTAAATTTCGAAACATCCTTGTATAGCAGTATATTTGTTTAGAGCGGCAACAGAATTGTGGAATTGATGCAGCGACGTGCGTGGCCTTCTCAGACAGCGATGCGTCGCTCCCGTCGCATACTCAGTCCAAGTCTTTCGAAACGTGGGGTTGTGGATTCTCCCATGTCGCGACGTCACCCCAAGCGACGCACGTGCAGACTCGAGAATATCAGGCACAACGCGCGCATTCATCCCGGAACCACTTGCTTCCACTATGCTGCGGACGCCTTCAACCCTCGAGCGGGGCAGGCAGGCGACGCACCCCTCACTGACTCCCGCGGTCGGTCGATGGGGCGCCTTCGGAGAAGGAGGAGCGGACGCAGGCATGCACACGCAACAGGCGGCGCGCTTCTCCCTCGGGTCTCATTTATCGTTTCGATTCGACACGACCGCGATCCCTCCCGCTGCTTCCTAGGCCTCCAACTCCGGCGGCATCCCTCCGCTTCCTCTCGGACCCCACCGCTCGACGCTCCACGCAATGGCGACCGGCAAGCGCACCATCCTCTCGACCAAGCGCGCGCGCAACCGCCGCCAGAAGGCCGCGCGCAAGAGCGCCAGCGCCGTCTCGGCCGGCATGCCGACCCCGGAGAGCGACGCGCACGGCGTCTTCTCGCCGTCGAGCTGCCCAGCCTCGGACGGCCTTGGCTGTGGGAACCTGCCAGAGATCACCATCATCCGCGACGGTGAGCGCTTCGGAGACGATGGAGGCGCGTTCCCCGGTGTGAAGCGCACTGGCGACGACAGCGCGGACGCGTCCGGCACTTGCGACAGTGAGGAGGACGACGACAGCGACGGCGAGGACGGGGAGCTCGTGTTCGTCTGTCGGTCGACAGTGCCGGACTTCTGCACCGCGTTCGTCTCCGTCGTGGACGAGCCGGGCGTGCTGCAATCGCTGTGCGCCGCGCGACTCGAGCGCGGCAGCCGCGGGATGAAGCCCGACCTCCGGCCATTCACAGTGCGCGTGCCAGCGTTCCGGGAGACGCACGGCGGATTCGTAGCGTACACGATCCAAGTCGCGACGTGCGACCTCCCGCGCCGAGAGTTCACGGTCGAGCGCCGCTTCTCCGAGTTCGTTTCGCTCGCGCAGACTGTCAACCGGGAGCTTGCCTCTCTCTCTAGTATTGTAGCCACCGTAGTCGATCCAGAGTCGGGCACTAGGTCCGCAGAGCGCGTGACGCAGTGGGAACTGCCTCCCAAGACCTGGTTCCGGTTAACGCAAGACGAGGCGCTGGAGGAGCGGCGCGGGCACCTCGAGCGCTGTCTCGAGACGCTGCTGTCGCTGTCGCTGCCCGCCGACGCCGCGCCCGTGAGCGCCATGCCCGCCGTGCGCGACTTCCTCATGCTCGACGTCTTCGGCGTGCAGATCGCCGACCAGGAGAAGCGCTAGGCCCAGCGCGAGAGGAACGCGTCCGGCTCGGCGCTGCATTTCCATCCGATGACGCCCATCAAACATCGCTTTGTACCCCCCTTTGGCGGCAGGCACGCACTCACACCAAGACGCCGGCCGCCAGCGCCACCGCGGACTCCGGGAATAGCACCAGCGTCGACAATACGTACACCGCCAGCAGCCCGGGCACGCCCAGCAGCAGCCCGTCCAGCGCCGCGCGCACGCCGGCACAGACCGCCGCCCCTATTGAGTCGCCCAGCATCTTGAACGGAAGAACCGACGTGGGGTACACAATGCAAAGCGTACCCCACCGCCCCATCCCGCCATGTTACGCGTACCCCGTACCCCTCGTTTGTGTACCCCATCTGCGTACCCCATCCGCGTGCATTTTCGTGTGGTGGCGGTCTCAACACCAGAACTGAACACGCCAACGGCCGCCCATTGCCATTGCCATTCCCTCCCAACCACCGACCGGTCCAGGCTCCAGGCGACGGCCGCTCCCTTGTTCCCAGCGCTCGCGCCATGGCTACCGCTCGCCCGTCCGGCCCGTGGGTCGTGCTCAAGTTCGGCGGCACGAGCGTGTCGACGGCGGCGCGCTGGCGCAGTATCTGCGCGCAGATCCAGGAGAACCTGCGCGCCGAGGCGTCGCCCGGCGTGTGGGTGACCATCTCGGCGCTCACGCAGGTGACCAACAAGCTCACGCAGGCGCTGGAGGCCGCCAGCCGCGCGGACGCGAGCCACGTGGAGATCGTGGGCGCCATCGTGCGCCAGCACTTCGCGCTCGCGTACGAGGCCGGGCTCTTCGCCGGACTCGACGGCGACGGCGGCAGCATGGAGCAGCACGACCGCTGGCAGCACCGGTGGACGGCCTCCGTCTTCGACGAATCCTTCGTCGCGCCCGCCGCCATCGACAGCGCCATCCCCGCCGAGCTGCACCCGCTGCTGCAGGAGCTCAAGGTGCGTGTTGTAACAGCGCGGGCCGCAGAGACGGACGAGCAGTGATCTGATCGTGACGGTGGACGGCAGAACCTCGCGCGCATCCTGGAGGGTGTCAAGCTGACGCAGGAGGCGTCTCCGCGCATCCAGGCGCGCGTATTGGCCTTCGGCGAGCTGCTGTCGACCCACCTGGGCGTGTGCATCATGGCGCGCAACGGGCTGTGCGACGTGCAGCGCGTCGACGCGCGCGAGCTGCTCGTCAGCGACTCGGCGCGCGCAAAGTCCGAGGAGGACCGATACCTGCAGGCGGACGTGCTCCCGGGAGAGAACATCGCCAAGGCCACGGCTCTGGCCAACGGTAAGCGCATCGTGCTCACGCAGGGCTTCATCGCCAGCACCAGCGACGGCTCGACGTGCGTGCTCGGCCGCGGCGGCAGCGACACGTCCGGTGCGCTGTTCGCCGCCATGCTGCGCGCGTCCAAGTACGAGATCTGGACGGACGTGCACGGCATGTTCACGAGCGACCCGCGGTACGTGCGCGACGCGCGGCTCATCACGAGTCTGGACTACCGAGAGGCGCAAGAGCTCGCGGCCATGGGCGCCAAGGTGCTACACCCGCGCTGCATCATGCCGGCGCAGTCGGCGCTCGTGCCCGTCGAGATCCGCAACACGAATGACCCGCACGGCGCGCGGACGGTGATCCACCCGCCGACCAAGTCAAGCACGTCGGCGACGGACAGCCCCAAGATCCTGGCGGTCGTCAAGCGCCAGAGCATGACAACACTCAGCATCACGGCGCTGGACATGTGGGGCGCGGCTGGCTTCCTGTCCAAGGTGTTCGCGCCGTTCGAGAAGTGCGGCATCTCGGTCGACCTGATCGCGACGTCGCAGTTCTCGGTGACGGTCACACTCGACCACATTCCCGGCGGCATCGAAGGCGCGCCGTTCCGCCAGCTGCTCGACGAATTGAACGCGCACTCTAAGGTCGAAGTGTTCGAGGATTGCTCGGTCGTGTCGGTCGTCGGCCGAGGGCTTCGCAAGGCGCTCGCGGAGCTCGGCCAGGTGTTCGTCGTGCTCGAAGGCTACGACGTGCTGCTGCTGAGCGAGTCGGCGGAGGACCTGAACCTGTCGTTCGTGCTGCAGCAGAAGAACGCCGACGAGATCGTCGCCCGCATGCACGCGTTCTTCTTCTCGTCCGACGCTCCTGCCGCATCCAACGGCAGTGGCAGCAGCAACGGCAGCGGTGCGAGCACGGGAGCGGCGCACCCGCCGCTCCATCCTGCCGGCAGCTCGGGCACTGCGTCCCCTGTGCTGGTATCATCGCCGATCCGGCGGTCGCCTTCGCGCGACGCGCTGCTTGGGCCATCGTGGCAGTCGCTCGTGGCTGCGGCGCAGCCGAACAACTCGACCTAGAGGGCCACGTCTGCTGCGACGAAGGCTGATGTCCATACATTTGAGCCTCCTTATTAGAACTGTAGAGGGTGACCTCGATCCACCCTGTAAGCATCAAGGCCTGGCACCTTAACGTGCATCTCTTGGTAGCGTCTCCTGTTGACACGCTTGGAGCAGCAAACAATTAACGTAGACGTACACGCCTGGCTCGGGGATCAAGGCAGCAGGCGGATGGTGGCGCGGCTCTCGTGGAAGGCGAAGCCCGGCGCCAGGAACTCGACGCGCAGCTTGGCGAGCGCCGGCAGGCGGCAGCGCAGCTCGAGCACGCTGAGCGAGACCTCCTTCTTGGTGCGCAGAGGGCACGAGCACTGGCCGAGCAGCTTCTTGCCGTGCCACACCTTGAACGAAAAGCGGAAGTTCTGCCGCGGCTGCGAGTGCTGCAGGTCCACGTTGATCTGGTAGTTGCCCTCGCACTGTACGCACACCCCGTCGTTGACGATCTCGAAGTGCTCGTCATCGTGCGCGCCGTTCACGCGTTCCCAGTTGACGATCCCAGGCGACTGCACGCTGCCGATGGCCTTCATCGACAGGAACACCAGCGGCACCGCCGCGTCTGTCGATGTCGCGTCAGATGCCACCGTTCCGGCCGACGTCGCCTTCCTCTCCGTCGGATCTGTTGGCTGCTGCGTCCCGACCCTCGGCACGACCGACAGCGTCGAGCTGTCGGACACGACGACCACATCCGCGCCGTTGCCCACACCGCTGGGCACGAGGTGGCCGCCCACCGCCTGCGCCATGGGCCTCGCCAGGCCCATGTTCACCCCCTGGAACGCCGCGTACTCGCCCATATGTACAAGCTGGCCGTCCCCGGCGTCAAGGAGCCCGCCACGCGCCATGGCGCCCCCACTCGCGCCGTTCATCGCCGTGGTCGTGACGGCCATCGCATGGCCGTGCGTCATGGCCGCGACCGCCGCGGCGCTCGTCGGAGCTGCCGCGGCGGCAAAGGACCCGATGGGGGCAGCAACGGAGGCAGAGATAGAGGCCGAGGCCGAGCCCGAGGGCCCCCGGCGGCGGTCATCGCGCGACTCGACGTCGCCCTCCTGGTACCGCTCCATGATCTGCGAGCTGGAGCGCCGCAGCCGCCAGATCGCCGAGCGCGTCACGCCGTAGCGCCGCGCCACGTCGGCCTCGGTCACGGCCGCGCCGCTCTCGAACAGCTTGATGATCTCCACGCGCTGCCCGTCCGTCAGCCGCCGGCCCACGCCGCGCCGCGCCGCGCCAGTCTTGACCTCCGATGTCATGCTTTGCCGGCTGGTGTCTCTCCGGTTTGAATGAACCGCGCACTGGAAAAAAAAAGTCGGGTGGGTGACACGGAAGTGACAGATCTTGGCTATTCTTAGCAATAACTTAATTTGAGTATTGACGTTGCCGGAATGTTGTGGATTCTAGGACGCTTTCCGTCTATCAAAACCTTATTGTCGTCTGACTTGCAGCACGGCATTCGGGATATGCAATCGGAGCGCCAACTTCAGGTCGGCGACGGTGTCGTTGCCGCCTTCGTCATCGCCTCTGCCGTCACACCGCTCATCACCGACCCCAAGTACCAGCGGCTCGTCATCGCGCATGCGCCATCGAAGCCATCGACAAGGTGTTAGCAGAGACCACGCAGGACTGCAGCTGCTACATGTTGGACAGCATGGTATGCAGGCTCGATACTGGCCTTGTTCGAGCCGAGTCGTGTGAATTGTTTGACGTCGTTGGCAAGTCGATGGTGGACTTGTCAGTGCGTTCGTCTGTTCAGCACGATGCTGTGGATGAATAGCAAGCATGCAGTTGCAGCTCGCTCAATAGAACGTGCGAAGCTGTGTGCAAGTAGATTCGAGTTGACAAGTCTGCAGAATGCAGTCCGAGCACAGGATATCGCTGCCCATTCAGCGGTTGTGGATTGGTAAGTCAGTGGGTACTCGTTTCACGACAGCACCCTCGCATCTTGCGAGCCATCATCGTCGCTGTTCTAATAGCTCAGCGAGGCAACGAGTGGGGACGAAGCAAGCGCAGACACAAAACCCAGCGGCGCATGTTGTTCAAGGTACTTCAACGCATCGTGGTATTCACAAACACACTCTCGAAGACCAACAGGAAAGCAAACGGATGCCAACAATCTAGCAGTACACCTTGCCCTCCGTCGCCTGGCAGTTCGTCACCGTGTAGGACTCGCCGTTCGTGCACGTGCCCTTGGACACGTCACCCTGGTCCGGCGGGTAAAAGGCCGTGCGCCAGTAGCGCACCCACATGCCAGTGTCTCCGGAGCCCTCGACGCCGAACGAGTTGCGGCCGCGCGTGAGGTCGCGCTGAACTTGGTTGGCCGCGGCAAACTGGCAGTCGTACGACGGCGCAGCGACCCAGCACGCGAGCTGGTGGCAGTCCTTGCTTTTGGATGCAGCGCTCACAGCAGCAGCGATGCTCGTGCCGATGCTGATGCTGCTCTCCACGATGGAGACCACGCTGCCAGACGTAATCCCCGACGTGGTGGTGCCCGTCGTGGTGGTCGCGGCAGCATCAGCGGAGCGAAGGGTACGGCTCTCAGCGACGGCGGACACGGACTCGGCGTTGGCGACAGCAAGGAGACCGGCGAGCACGAGAGCGACGAACGTCTTCATGTTGTTATTGGGCAATGTTGCGTGCTTGGAGGTTGGTGCTGGAGGTGAAATTGAGGAATGAGAGCAACACTCGGCCGGGATCGACTTGCCCTGGTGCGAGTGGTTGCGTTGGAATGACGAGCAGCATAGTAGCACTGCAGGAGAGGAGAGAGGGGTCGGTCGCGTTGATGCCAGACACACGAACAAGGCACGCAAGCGAATGCTGACCGTGATGCGTCTTCACAAAATACAGGCGACTCAACCGTATCTTGCAGGGCTCCACAAATGGCTTTTCACGCGATCTGCAATGATCTGCCGCACGCCGTGAAGCGCTTGGCAACACCAAGCTTCCATCTCAACAGTGAGGGCACTGCAAATCGCTCACCTCATATCCGTGAGCCTCCCGAGTTCATGAGACACATTAGATACCTACCAGCAACCATTATATTTCACTGTTCGGGCCAAAGCCAGTCCGTCGAGCTTCAACAGCAGCATATGCTTGTAAAGGCGTCCATGCCTTACAAAATGCAAGTGAACTCGGATCTCGCCGTCCGCCCGCTGAATCACAAGATTTGCTAGTCGTCAGCTGGCTTTGAAGACTGGAGCATCCTTGCGCGACGGAATCCACCAAAAACACCGTCGACCAAAGTCTCAGCAGACCATTGATGGCCTTTGCACCATACAGTTCGCATCACACGATGAAAACATCAAGCTCATGATGGTCTTCCCATTTGTCGAGTGCACTGCGCTAGAAGGTGTATACAGACTTGAGAGCGACTCCTTGCACGCTCATGGCTGAAGCTTTTGTTCGACCCGTTGAACTTTGCGCGGTGCTACCAAACGAATACAGTGCAGTTCGAACCAAAAGATCAGTGGAGCTCAGATTCGTTAGAAAACGGGTGAGTTCACGAGGGTGTTAGCACAAGATGTGCACATTGCCATCTGCTTTTGAAGACGCTTCGCGCGGCTGTAAACACACAGCACTATCCATCGTTGTGCGTCCGGATCATGTCATCCGGTAGAGCTCCAGAGATAAACTCACAGTGCCACTGTATGTGACGCGTTTACACTGCAATTCGATGATGACGGAGGACGACCGATTTCTGTTCGAGCTTCGAGCAGTGCCATTGAGCCGGAGTTGACGCTACATTCTCGCTGGCAATGCCTTATCGACGGAATACTGCAGTGGTACGAGGCTATCATGCGATGGGCTGCCATGACTCCAAATGTTGAGCACGCCATCCACCAAACCTGTGGAGGGCATCGGGCGTAACATCTGCTCGAACAGGGGGCAGCAGAGGCGGCGATCTACAACGACTCAGGATAATCAACCTGGGGAACCCTCTCAATCCGCCGTCGCTGAATGTTCGGAGAACCGGTCGAGTCGGCTCATTCCTCAATTTGCTCAACGACAACCAACGAATAGCATCCCAAGTCCAAGAACCATGAAGTGCATCTCTGTCATGATCGCCGCTGTCGCAGCCGTCGCGGGCTGTGCGCAGGCCACGGCGACCCAGTACCCAGTCTTCTCCTCGAACCTCACCGAGACCGACGTGCCCTTCGTCGACGCCGACATCTACCACTCGGATCTGACCGCCGACTTCTCGACCGACCTTGGTGCTGAGGAGGGCGATCGCCAGCTGCAAGTCGTCGAGGGCGTCGTTGCCGCGTTCTCCATCGCTTCTGCCGTCGCACCGCTCATCACCGACCTCATCAACAGCAGCAAGAAGGAGTGCCAGCAGCTAGCCTGCTGGATTGCCACTAGCTCCCGCACGTGCGCCATCGGAGCCGCCGAGAAGGTGCAGGCGGAGATCACGCAAGGCCGCGACCGCTACGCGTACGAGAGCATGGCGGCCAACGGCATGTGGGTCCGCTACTGGCGCACCAAGTTCGAGCCGATCGACCGCGCTGACATCGCGACGGGCACGTGCACGGACGGCGCGACGTTTGCGGTAACCAACTGCCAGTCGACGGGGTCGGTGCATTGCTAGGGTGGCTAGTTGATGGACCCTTTGTGCAAGATGTTACCAGTGAACGCAGCCTGTTGCTGGCATGTGCCTGTTTAGTGGATTTGTGTAGTGCGCTGCGCTGCTAAACTTGTAGACTTCGTGCTCCTGGATCAATTACAACTTTTGAATGTTTGTCCAACTGAGATGATCCCTTTGTTGAGTCCTTGGCACACTTGATTACACCTCGATGTGGCGAGAAGTTCGTCGTGCCTTGTTCAAATCTGGGATGCTCACTAACGCGCCAACTCCGTCCTTTGAGCTGCATGCGAGCCAAAAGTGTCTTGCAATCCGTCGACAATAAACTCGAAGCATCGATAGAGACTGAATATGCGCCTGCTACCAAAACGACGCGAATCGTGAAGGCTATCTGGTCGATTGTGTGCACGCTTTCGCTTGTCCAAACAGCTAGAGTCAGGCCACCACAAGCTCAAACGTATTGAGCGAATAGACGATGAGTCGTATTGATCACAAACATCAAACGAAACATCTAGAACTGTCAGAAAACGAATCCTGTTCCGATCTCCAGCGAGTTGCAGGGAGCCTTCAGGCAGGGTACTGTTGCGTTGCTTTCCCGCCTGACGGCGTCGGTTTAGCAGTAGACCTTGCCCGTCGGCTGGCAGTTCGTCACCGTGTACTTCTGGCGGTTGCTGCACGAGCCCTTGGCAATGTCGCCCCGGTCCGGCGGGGTGAACCCCGTGCGCCAGTAGCGCACCCACATGCCTTGCGAGTTCGAGCTGTCCACGCGGAACGAGTTGCGACCGCGGGTGAGGTCACGCTGGACTTGGTTGGCGGCCGCGAACGAACAGTCGTACGATGGGCTGGCGATCCAGCAAGCAAGCTGGTGGCAGCTCTTGCTCTTTTGGCCGGCTCCGGCAGCCGCGGCGACCGCCTTGCCGATCTCGATGCTGCTGACCACGACCGAGGAGACGTGTTCCGGAGATACACGAGTGGCAGCTGTCTCGAGGACGCGGAGAGCTGCAACGTCTTCAACAGTGTCGACTTCGTGGTCGTCAGCAGAGCGCAGAGCGTGCTCCGTGATCGTCGGCAGCATGTCGGCATTAACAACGGCAGCGAGGCCAGTCAGGAGAAGCACGAGGAATGTCTTCATGGCGATGACAGTATGGATCCGGGTGGGGTTCTCTATTGGGTGGTCTTGAGAAGATGCTTGTTGGTCTCCGTCGAAGTTGAGAAGTGAGAGTGGAGTGAGCTTGCAAGACCGTGTCGCCAATGTGGAAAAGGAAAACGCTGGCGCTCGATCACTCTCGCCCATGCGCTTGGTGGACACATCGAGGCTGGGAAGGAGCAAGTCTCGACGGAATACACGGTCGCTGGTTCTGCCATGCGCAAGGTGGGCACAAATCGTCAACGTGCAAGATACTGCAAGTACTCCACTCCAAATCGATTTGCTACCTGCCTATCGCGTGGGATGGCTGGCCAGTAACGCGCTCAGAAACGACAGCAACGTGTTGCAGGATCTTCTCCAGCTGCGCGCGCGGTACCAGTTGGATATGCATGCACCCAGTTGCAGACGCCATTGTGACGTTGCGTCCGCATAAAAAAGATGATTGCACTGTCCGAAGATGGACTGTACAGTGTTGCTGAGGAAAGGCGGACTGGATTCCATCTCTCCACGCATCTTAAGGTCCGCAGCGACCAGCCGCAATCAGTCCCTTTCCGTAATACGCAGGACATCGTAGCAATGTGCGATTGTCTTTGTAGACGAAGTGATGCAGTTTCTCGTAGTACAACTGTGGTCGTACGACCCCACGCGTTGTCTGCAACCGATCCTTCTCATGTACCCCACTCCAGAATTCAAGCGAGATCGTGTGGGATTGGGACGCTCTCCATCACCAGTCCGCTAGCATAGCACAGCACTCGTTTGTGGTACTGTTGACTCCGTTGCAAAGCATCAGAATGCAATGCAATCAACGAGGATCGAGCACATCTCAAGATTCGAGGTGGGGACGAACTTGAACTGGCTCACCGATGGGTACAGTCAATTCAATACCGGACCATACAACATGGAAGTACAGCGCCGTCTTGTCGAAGGAATCCAGACGAACAGCGGGAGCCTTGTGGACAGCAGAAAATGTCCATCAGTCATCAAGTTCGTGTCTATTTATTAGTCATCCATCTGGACTCCGCTCCATGACCGATTGTGTAGCTGTTGGAAGCAATTCAAGGACGCGCGTGCCCCATGTATGGCTTCTGGAAGCGATTCGTGGATACATGTGCCCATGGAGGTTCAATTTCACGACAAGCACACAGAAACCGCGGACACTGGACGAGCTGGACTCAAGTGTGTCTCCGTGAGATCAACGAGCAAGGGATCACCGCAGTGTGAGATTATGCCATCTCCTTCGGTTTGCGGTCTGCAAACGACTACTCATTCGTGCAATACACGCGTTGCAGCGCATCCCACAGACAACGCAGCATTCTCCACACTCCTCTGTGACTCCGGAGTGAGAACTCACGCACAGTGGACAGGCGCATCAGATCAAGATCTTGCGAGATGGGAACACCTCCTTGTTGACCAAGTAGAAACGAAATGCAGAGCGCTAATACACGAACAGCGCAAGGCGTGCTCGACAGGTCAAAGATATGCAATTGAAGTTCGGCTAGCACGAGAACAGTACATCTGTGTTGAATGAATGCGACGAGCATGCAGATTCACTCCCGTGGTTCACACTTGGGCAGCAGTAAATGCACGCAACAAGAGCCGCTTCAAATCGTTCCCGGAAAGCTCATCTCATTGTTATACCAATTTGCACCTCATGGTGTGCCTACTGGAGGCATGGATGGCACTTTATCCAGGGATATCGTGCCATCTTCCCGATCAAGTCCCAAACTTGGGTAGACTATCCACTCGACGAGCGCGGAGGGAAGACCGGTCAGTGGTTGCTGCGGAACCGAAGACTCCGAGGCACTGGGCTGCTCACTTGCAGCGTCCTTCCTCTTTCATTCCTCGATTTGAGCCCAGGCGACAATATCAATCCCAGCTCCACTCCAAGCTTCCTCCAAGATGAAGTGCATCTCAGCGACGCTCGCGGCCCTCGCTGCTTTCGCCGCATGCTCCCAAGCCGTTGCCGAATACATCCAAGACAACAATGAGAACGTCAACACCAACGCTACTGACGCGATGATCGACATCCCATTCGTCGACGATGATGTCTACAGCTCGGACCCCGCCACCCTCTTCGTCGACGATGAAGTCTACAGCACGGACCTTACTACGGCCTCTGGAGACTTCGACAACGACAACGACGACGCAGGCGAGGACGGGCGACAACTGCAGGTCGTGGAGAGCGTCGTCGCTGCCTTCACCATCGCATCAGCCATCGCGCCACTCATCTCGGGAGCCATCCAGAACAACAAGAAGGAGTGCCAGCAGGTCGCATGCTGGATCTCCACCAACTCGCGCACGTGCGCTATCGGCGCCGCCGAGCGGACGCAAGCCAAGATCATGAAGGGCCGCGACCGCTACCGGTACGAGAGCATCCAGCGCAACGGCATGTGGGCTCGCTACTGGCGCACCAAGTTCGAGCCGGTCGACCGCGGCAACATTGCCACGGGCAAGTGCACGGACGGCGCGAGGTTCACGGTAACCAACTGCCAGTCGACGGGGTCGGTGCACTGCTAAGATGCGTGTGTCTGGCAAGTGATATCTCGCGCGTCGGTTTTGAAGCGTGCGGTCTCGTGATAGGTCAGGTCATGCTCGGCATTGGTCGCACACGGGAGGAGAAGTTCGCTTTCCATTTCAATTTTCTTCTTCATCTTCGTCTCGGAGACTCGGTGCGTGCTCCTTCTTGGAAGTATGTTCACAACGATCATCACCAGTTGCAATAAACTTGATGCCTGTGACGATCGAGTTCGATTCGATGTTCATTGATGAGACTTGTTCAGGTGAACGCTGAAAAATACTCTGTCGTTCGCTTCTTTGGTACTTTGTCAGTGCCGTCCAAGCTTTCAAATGCGAACGAATTATGCCTCTTGGTTAGATCGTCCTGAACTTGATTGGCGGTACCGAACTGACAGTCTTACGACGGACTTGCGACCAGCACGCGAGCTGCTGACAGTCCTTGCTGCTCGACGTGGTGTTCACCGCAGATGCAATGTCTTCACCGATGCTGATGGCGCTGACCACGGCGAAAGACAAAGCGCTCACATCGATGGCCGGAGCAGTTCGGAGAGCAGAGCGTTCTGAGCTCGATGATACCGGCTCTGGATTGCTACCGGCAAGAAAGTCAATCAGAACCAGAGCGATAAACATCTTCATCACAACAGTTTAAGGGTAAGCAGCTTGAGGCGAGTGAACGCTTGCGGTGATATCAAAGAACGACGTGACCGAGGCGGACGACCAAATACGAGTAGGGCGACAGCAA
The DNA here is from genome assembly GCA_023338075.1 of Phytopythium litorale. Classification (NCBI taxonomy): domain Eukaryota; phylum Oomycota; class Peronosporomycetes; order Pythiales; family Pythiaceae; genus Phytopythium; species Phytopythium litorale. The sequence continues at coordinate 30,055 of JAADYB010000127.1, forward strand.
AGATGTCAAAACAGTCCTCGCACATGCCAAGCGGTGCGGATGCAGACAGACTTCGAGTTCTATACGACGAGCAGCACGGCCAGACACATCGCCTCGCCGAGAATACCCAGATCGACTCGGAATCAGTTGCTTGGATGGATGAAGCAGCAATAACTGCGATTGTGTCACCGAGGGTTTGCGCTTGCATCGGTTTTGCCTGCCAGCTTTCCGTTCCGCTGTCAGCGCCGCTTCTTCGACCCCCGAGTCGCCTAGATAGATACCGGAGTCTCCGAGAAGTGGGCAGCATTTCAGCTTGCGCTGTTTGGAATCCGCATTGAATCCGCAAGATGGCCGAAGCGATCGTTTTGAACGGACAAAAAGTCAACAACGTCCGCACCAGCTTGGCGGCGGTACAGTGCATGTCGATGCAAATAGCAGTGCCTCTTGCAGCAACTGGGACCGCTTCCCGGCAAGCTGAATCAAGAGATTTGCCAGAACCGGCCAGGTTCGTAATACAGCATGGCGTACACCCCAACACGCCATCGCTGCCTTCCGTGGAGCTGCAAGAGCTTCCATTCGGTTGCTCGCCAACGCCAGAGTGCGAATCCACTTCAACATGACTTGACTCAGTGCAGGAGACACCGTCCATCGCATGTCCAGAACAGAATTCCCTCCCCCTTCGGAAGGCGAGTCGTCCCGACCAAAGGGAACGCCGTTGCTGGAGCGCTCGCAGTGCGGACCAGAGATCAGGGGAGACCAAAGTGGCGGCCTCGTTGACGACGGCGTTCGAGTCACGCCCACATGCGATGCACCATCACTCTTGTCCCCATATTACGCGCCGTTGCATGCGGTGACGTGTCGGCGCGCCGTCCCATCAACCTCCGAAACCGCATCCCTTTGCCTTCCTACGCAATCACATCGCCACATGTTCCATATATCTCCACATCTTCCACTTCCTCTATCATATGATATTCTGTTCAAACAGGTGCTTCCTCCTCCTTCCCATAATAGCTTCTCGTCCGCCCCCCGCGCTCACTCGGCAACAAGGCGGAGAAGGCAGGCGCCTCCCTCCTCCTCTTCCTCCTTTTCCGCCATGCGCCTGCGCTCGCTGTGGGCGCTGGCGCTGCTCTCGGCCGCCGCCACGGACGCCACCGCCGCCTCCTCGGCGGACCTGCCGCCGGCGCTGCACGCGAGCGCGAGCGGAAGCCCCAGCGTCGTGGCCGCGGAGCTTGCGCGCGTGCAGGAAATGTACGGGTCGCTGCCGCCCATCCAGCAGCTGAGCGGGGACGCGCTGTCGGCCGCATCCCCGCCGGCGCGGCGGCGCGAGGCGCTCGTGCAGCTGGGCGACATGTTCTTCTACGGCAACCAGTCGCTGGCGACGGCGGTGAACGGGTCGCTGGCGCTGCAGTTCTACGGCGAGGCGGCGGCGCTGGGCGACCCGCGCGCGCAGTTCCACGTCGGCGTGGCGCTCAGCTACGGGCTCTGGGGCTTCCCGCTGGACGACGCGGCCGCCACGACGCACTACTACTTCGCGGCGCTCGGCGGCGACGTCGGCGCGGCCATGGCGCTCGGCCACAAGCACCTGCTGGGCGTCGGGTCGCCCAAGAACTGCGAGACCGCCGTGCGCTACTACGAGGTGGCGGCCAACCGCGCCGTGGAGCTGCGCGAGGCCAACGCGAGCCTGCCGGCGATCCACGATATGCCGCACCGCCGACTCAAGACGCTGCACGAGACGCAGCACAAGAAGAACATCCCCACGGACGCCGCCATCGTCGACTACTACCAGTTCTCGGCCGACAAGGGCGACCCGGAGGCCACCATCAACCTCGCCACGCTTTACTTCTACGGCGCGCGCGGGCTCGAGCAGGACCTCCCGCGCGCCGCGCAGCTCTTCCACAAGGCCTACGAGCTCGGCGCCAGCGGCGGCGCCTATCACCTCGGCCACCTCTACAGCCACGGCATCGGCGTGGGCCAGAACAACGACACGGCCTTCAAGTACCTGCAGGAGGCCGCGAACGAGGGCAACACGGCCGCGCAGAACGAGCTCGCGTACATGTACCTGCATGGCAAGGGGACGGCGCGCGACCTCGACCGCGCCGTGACGCTGTTCAAGGCCGCGGCCAAGCAGGGCAGCATGGAGGCCTTCTACAACCTGGGTGTGCTCCATATGCAGGGCGGTGGGTCGGGCAAGGTGCTGGGCAAAGACCCCGAGTACGAGGTCGCGCACGGGTACTTCCAGGTCGCGGCGCACCAGGGACACACGGTCTCGAGCCACAAGCTCGGGCACATGAGCCTGCACGGCATCGGCACGGCCAAGTCGTGCAAGAGCGCCGTCGAGTCGTTCAAGATGGTCGCGGAGCGCGGGGACTGGGACCGGCAGCTGTCCCAGGCGTACAAGGAGTTCCGCAACAAGGACTACGAGGCGTCCTTCATGAAGTACGCCGTCATGGCGCAGCAGGGCTACGAGGTGGCGCAGCACAACGCCGCGTACCTGCTCGACTACGGCTTCCTCGCGCCGTCCGTGTTCTCGCCCTCGCCGACGCTGGAGCTCGAGAGCGACGAAGAGGCTGCGACGGTCGCGGTCATGCTCTACAAGCTGGCGGCGCTGCAGGGCAACGTGGACGCCAACCTCAAGATCGGCGACTACTACTACTACGGCAAGGGCGGGCACGCGGTGGACTTGACCAAGGCGAGCGCGCACTACTCGCTCGCGAGCAAGCGCTCGAACGCGCAGGCCATGTTCAACCTCGGCATCATGTATGAGCACGGCATCGGCGTGCAGCAGGACTTTTTCCTCGCCAAGCGCTTCTACGACCGCTCTCGCGTCGCGCACGCGGACGCTCATGTGCCCGTCACGCTTGCGCTCTGGAAGATGCGCTGGCACATGACGCTGCTGAGCTGGAAGCACTGGTGGGACAAGCTGGTGGGCAACAACCCGGGTCCTCTGCCCGCGGGACTCAAGCCATCCGCTTCTTCCAGAAGCGCCAGGCACCGGGGCGGCGAGGCGTCGTGGCTGTCAACGCAGTGGCTGCGAGACTGGTTACCAGGCTGGGTGGGGGGCGTCGTGGACGGCGTGGACCTATCTATGCTCTCGGTGGAGCACCTGTCGGCCCATTGGCGCGACTACGTCTTCTCGGACAACTTTGGGATCCTGGCGCTGTCGCTCGCGCTCGGCGTCGTGCTCTACATCCGCTCGGAGCGCCAGTATTTACGCGACCAGCAGGAGCAGCAGGAGCAACACGCGGGGCCGCAGCAACCCGAGCGACAGTGACCCTAGCGGCTGAGAACGATACTTTACGTCCCATTTCATAAACACTTCTCTTCTCACGCTGACAAGTGCGGACGGCTCATCGATGGCGACGGCGTTGCCGTGTTCGAGAGAGGCTTGCGGTCAACTGATGATGTGGTGGACTGAGATGTGTGCTGAGGGGCTCGTTGCATCGAGGTGCGGGTGCTCGGGAGATGGCCACGACGACAACGTCAAAACGCTCTCGGCTAATCCTCATTTTCCTCATCGAGGAGACAGAGGGGGCGACCGCCATCCTCTACCAGGAAGCAGGCACCGTCGACTGCAATGCTCTCAATGCAGAGATAAAGGTCGCTCGTGTCGCGTCAACGGCATTGGACAACGCAGCGAGACGTCCGATAGATCAGCTGTCGTTCGTTGTCAGAAGAACATGCTCTGTTATGATCACTCGTTCGCGACTTGCTCGCCATCCGCCTTCATCTCAAGACCCAATCGCGCTATTAGCTCGTCCGTGATACGCCGCTGCTTCTCCATCTCGACACGAAGCTGAGCGATCTCATTCCGCAGCTGAGTCGTCTCGATCGCCAGTGTCGACGCGCGTTGCTGCTCGGTCTTGAGCGCTTCGACGACTACAGGGATCAAGCGGGCGTACGCCACGTGCTTGAAGCCATCGCTGTCGCGGACGACGACTTGCGGAAGCACTTGCTCGACCTCTTGGGCGATGAAGCCCAGCTCTCGCGTGTTGGCGGGGAAGTTCTTCTCGGGGAACTCGTCCGAGCGCAAGCTGTACTCGACCCCGCGCAACCGGCTAACAAGCTCTGACGCGTTCTGGATGTCGACGACGTCACGCTTGAAGCGCGCGTCCGACGCGTCGACGTACGCCCCCGAGCCCATGACATGGCCGTCAACCGTGATGCCAGCGCCGAAGAAGGCGCCAGACTCGACGAACAGCTCGCCCTGAACCTCGACGGTATCCAGCTCCGTCATGTTGACGTGGCTGATGTGGCCGCCAGTGATCTCCACACCTCGCAGTTCGCTCTGCGTCATGTCGATCGACCCCCGTAGGCGCCGCGCCTCGAGCTGTTCCACGCGCAGCGTCGAAGTCGCTGCGTCGTAGCGAAGACCTTCGTGCTGATCGAGCTTCCCACTGCGGCCATACACAGCCACGTACCCAGCGTCACGCCCCGACACCTCAAGCGAGTGAACCGTCAGCTTGACTTCGCTTCCGCCAACATGCGCGTCTTCGCCGCCAGTAGACTCCCTGGTCGCCTCGGACCCCGCACGCGCGCCAACGTTGCTCAAGAGAGACGCGACACTCGACGCAACACCACCGCCAGCTCCACCACCACCGCCAGCCGACAACATTTGCCAGCGAGCTCCGTCGAAAACCAGCAACGCCGTTGACCCCGGGAACAGGCTGATGTCGCCGGTGATCGCGTCGTCGTCGTCGTTCTGAACAAGCAGCAGTTGTCCGGAGAAGGCGCCAGTCACGTCGATGCGGGCGGCGTTCGGCGAGCCGCTCGAGTCGCCATCATTCGTGATGCGTACGTAGCTATGCGAGCTCGGGATCACGAGTCCGTTAGCAGCGCGCACGACAAGTGGAGACGCAACCAATTGGGCGGCGGCGATCAGTGCGCCGTCTGCCATAATCTTCCCACCGTTAGTTGTCGCGAGGTCGCCACTCGTCTCCACGTTCCCACGGGAGTCAATCGAAATCACACTCGACGAAGACGATGAAGACGAGTCGCGTGCTTCAATCAGCCGGAACGGCGGTGACCCGCTAGCGTCTCGTTGACCAGAGACGTCGAAGCTGATCAATGAGCCAGCGAAGCGCGGGTTGGTCGCGGCGACGCTCAGGACCGCGCCGTTGAGTTCTTGACTCTTGACTTGGAGCCCGCCATTCTCGATCGCGAACCCGTCGTTCGTCGTGAGAGCCCCCGAGTCGACTTGGATTCCCCCGGACTTGACTCGCAGCCCGCCAGATGTGATCTCAACACCGCCCGACACGACCTCAACCCCGCCCGCTGCAACGTTCAGTCCGCCCGAATGGATTGTCGTTCCCGAGTCGCCGACTTCAAACACGGGGATCCCGGCAGAAGCGTCCAAGCGCCGAGCTGTTGTCACCGCCTGCTGATCGGTCACGCGCTGGAGAACGCGCAGCGCCACCGTCGGGGAAGAAGAAGAAGGCGCTCGCAGCGTCAACTGGCCATTCCAGACGTTGATGGAGCCGGCGCCAAGTGTCAGGTCGTCCTTGCGGAGCTCTAACCCTCCATTTCGGATGCGCACGCCATCTGCAAGCACCTGAAGACCGCCTCGCTCGAGTCGCAGCCCGCCACGCAGCACCTCCAAGCCTCCATCATGGATGACAGTGTTGCCCGCGCCGGTCACTCGCAGGATCGGACCCGTCGGCATGGACAAGCGCAGGAAATCTGGCGCGCTGTGGGCAACCGCGACTGTACCGGACGATGCCAATGCATTCAGGCGCATCTCCAAATGCAGGAGAGGATCCTCGCCGCTGCCTTCGCTGTCCGAGTTGGTTCTTCCGTCCGCGTTCAACTGGTAGACGTGGTGCATGTTGCTGTTCACGAGACGCATTCGCGCGGCATCGAGCTCGAGCGACCCACCGCGAGAGATCTCGAGCTTCCCGCGCTGAAGCACCACGTCGCCACGTGCCACGATGAGCGATCCGTGAAGAAGAGCAGCGTTGCCTTCGCCGTCTAGTGTGAAGACCGTGGCACCCGCAGCGTCTGCTTTGATGAGATTGAAGCTCGCCGCCATGTCGCGCGAGGCCGACACGTGCAGCACGTTGCCCGAGAAGAACGGGCCACGCGCCGGAGCCACAAGAACATCCTCCGAGTCGGCGTTATCGGCGCAGGCGTCCCCGTAGAAACCGTCCTGGCATGCGCACACGCCTGTCGTCTGGTCGCAAGTACCGTGGTTGCTGCACTCCGCGTAGGGTTTGACCCTCGCGTCTTCCGAGACGGACTCGAACGCGCACCGAACGGTGCTGCCAGCGCCACTAGCGAGTCGGAGAGACGACGCATCGCACCAAAAGTCAGTCGCGCGCGGGTTGCCGTCGTGGTGGTACAGGTTGTTCATGATGGGGAACGTTGGGAACGAGTGCAGCACGAGCTCGAAGGCTGCGCGGCCGCTCTGCGGCTCGAACAGCGTGCGCGAGCACGTCTACAAACACATCAGTGAGCGGGTTAGTGCTTCAGCGCCGCAATGAACTGCAAGGGATATCTGGACATCGTACGAGGCTGCCGAGGTTGTGGAAGCGTTGGAAGGCGCGTGTGCACGCGGCATCGGTGGCGTCCGCCAGCGACCTCAGCTCGAACTCGACCGAGTACGACTGGAAGGTCAGCTGCAGCGCGCCGCCTACGATGTCCGACGCGCCGTCGATCATGAGTCGCAGCTTCTTGTCGTCCGTGCGCGGCGATGCCGGGTCCACGCCGTGCGGGCACATCCCTGGTTGTCATCCATGCTGTCAACATCAGGAGAAGCGATAGACGAGTTGTATAAGAGCGGTGGACGTACGGGTAGCGCAGTCGTCTCCGGTGAAGCCCCACTCGCAGTTGCAGACGAATGAACCCTGCCGGCTGAGCACGCACGCCCCATGCAGCGAGCACTGGTTGTCGACGCCTGGGCAGCGCGTGCCGACGACTTCGACATCGCGCGCGGACGCGACCCACACGGTCGTCGCGAGTGCCAGAGACAGCCACACGAGCAGAGAGCGGCGCGATCGGGAGCGCATGATCCCACGCGGACAACGGAGATGCTGGGCGAGGTGAGAAGCAACGAATGGACGCGTCCGCGCCGCGCTGGACAAGGGCAAGCGATCATGAGGGACTTGTCGACCTGATAGGCCGATGAAGCGGCGCGGATGAGACCGAGAGTTCGACCGAAAGATTCCGCGAAAAGATACACTTCATGTGGACCACATGCTATGTAGCCATCTTGCTGGAGATCATCTGGGCCATCGATCATCGACCATCGACCATCGACCATCGACCATCGACCATCGACCATCGACCATTGACGTATGAGCACCTTCAGCATGCGACGACAATTGATAACCGTCCGCGTCAAGGGCGAGGCAGCGCAACACTGGCTTGGAGACGAAGTGGAATATGGCGGCAACCAGTTAGAGATGGCTCGCTAGGTCGACTCGCGACTTGTCACCACTCAAAACCTTCCTCAAGAAGAAGAGGAACACCAGGGCCTTGCAGAGGACTGGGAGGGGCGTCATGTCGTGGACGATGAACCCGTCGGTTGCGTCTCCGTCAACAGCTTGATCAAAGATCAACTTCACGGACTCCAGCGTTCGGTTCGCCCTCAGCGTGTCAGAGACGCTGGCGCAGTGCTTATCGCTTGTAGTCGAGTCTGCAGATGGACCGTCCTCTTCGCCACAAAAACTCCAGCTTCAAGCGCTTGACTGTCCGAGTCAGCCGCGAGTACGCGTCAACCAGCTCATCCAAGTGCATCGGGGCATCGTTGAAGTTGCATTCGAGCACCTCGAGGTGGTGATCGCTGGCTCGGTTGACTTCCAGAAACGCCGCCGTGTCCACGCACCCGTTGAAACCCTTCACCGACAAGTACCTGAGGCTGGGGCACGACTTCGATATTGTGCGCATGCTTTATGGCGGCAGCACCTTTAAGACGGCGATCTGCAGACGAACCAACAGGCTCCCGACGAGCTTGAAGAAACGCGCAACACCACTGACAGATGTCTCTTGACTGCCGAGCGATTAGGTGAGATCCACAACATAAAGCTCGCCGCTCGGTGTCCGTATGGGCGATTGGTGACCCAGAATCTGGTCTACGGCCTTCATGAACTCGCGCCTTGTCTCGGAGTCCATGGCGACGAAGAAATCCGGGAGTGTCGCCTTGCTCCAGCCGCTTGGCGTGGCGTTCGCCACCATAAGCTGGAACCGGATGCGATGGCAATCGAGACTATCATCGATTGGGTGTGAAAATGCCGCCGAGCTTGCAATAGCTGGCGGGCACACCGAACCACGCGAACGGGACCTCGTACGGCCTCGATGACAGCGGGCTGTCGCCACCACCTTGTCGTCGCCACCGCATTTCCATCTTGTTGCTTGGCTTGCTCCAGTTAAAAATGCGCCAATGAAGTCGCTGCCCGAGCCATGAACTTCA
>JAADYB010000128.1:0-38414 GCA_023338075.1 Phytopythium litorale
CCTCAGCGTCAGTGCGAAACGACGCGGCACCGACCGGCTGCGCGGGTTGAAGCGGCACTTGCGGCGTCCGCAGCGGGTCAAGAGCGAGCCAGCGGGCCGTCCAGCGGTCCTGAGCGCGTCCCAGAGGCTCCCAACGTCTCGCGGCGGCCTCCCAGCGGCGCTGAACCCGCGCCAAGCGGCGGGTTGAAGCCGTTTCCGCGGAGCTGGACGCGGAGCTCGGAGCTCGGAGAGCAGCGCCGAGATCGACGGTCGACGCGCTGGCCCTGCAGTTCCAGTCGCAGCGGCTGGGAGGAAGCAGGCGGCGCTGCGTGGCTCGACTTGCGGTTCGTATGAGTAGCAGCAGCGGCGGCGGACGGCGGCGGGACGCCTTCTGGCGCAATGTGGTGCGGCAGTTCAACTTCACGCGGGAGGACGAGCGCGCGCTGCTCATCTCGCTCACCGGCGGCGTCGACTGGACGCGCGTGGGCGCGCTCGAGCGCGACTTTATCGCTCGCCACCGAGAGATCTACCACTTGGTCCGTCGCGGCTCGAGCGGCGACGTGTGGGCCTTGGCGATGACGCGCTGACGCCGTGATGCTGCGCACAGATCGCGCACGGCGAGTACGAGCGCTCGGGGGCCATCCAGCGCGACGTGACGCGCACGTTCAGCATCTTTGAGCGCAACAAGCTGTCGGAAGGGGACCTGGAGGCGCAGCACGGCGCGCTGCTGCGCGTGCTCAACGCGATCGCGGAGGCCGAGGACGGCTACTGCCAGGGAATGAACTTCATCGCAGCGCTCTTCCTCGTCGAGGGGCTTGAGGAGCCCGACGCGTACGCGCTCTTCCTGTATTTATTGCGCAAGCGGCACTTTGCCAGGGTGCGTCGAGTCTGCAGCGGAGGGGGAGGAGACCGCAACCGCCGACAGCTGACTGGCTCATCATGGGGTGCGCGTGACAGATCTTCCACCGCAGCTCGACGTTCCTGGACGAGTACCTCCGCCAGTTCGAGCGCATGTTTCGCCGCGCCATGCCCGACCTGTACAAGCACATGGACGCGCAGGGCTTCTCGATCCCCATGTTCGGCATCGAGTGGTTCACGACGCTGGTGCGTGGACAGCACTCGCTCGCCACGCTGGTGGTGCTGACGCGCACTGACGTCACAGTCTCCCGTTGCTCCTCGCAGTTTTCGCTATCAACCAAGCTCGACTTGGCTTGCGCCGTGTTCGACCTCTTCTTTGTGGGCGTGCCCGACATCTTCCTCCGCACTGGGCTCGCCATCCTCAAGGTAAGAGTGCTTTGTCATTGGTACGGCCGCGGCGGACGGTCCCTCCTGACCAGCTTTGATCACTCCTGCTGGTCGCAGTTGCTGGAGGCGAAGCTCATGTGCATGACGTTCGAGGACTTCCTGCGCGAGTTCAAGCCGTGGGTGAGGCAGATGGACCCGTACCAAGTCGTGATCCAGGCGCTCGAGTTCCCGCCCAACCACTCGTCGAGCGAAGAAGACACCGCCGTGACCATTTCGAGAAGCCTGTGCCTCCAGAGCACCTCGACGTCGATCCTCAATGTGAGCAGCAGCTCGAGCGCAGTGTCGACACCTCCGCGGTCCTTTGACCTCCACCGCACGCTACCCCCTGACCTCGCCGAGGGGATTCGCGCCGGCGAGTTCGCGGTGGTTCGACAGCTGTGGGAGCGGTTGGTCCGCCGCCGCCCGCTTCTGCCTCATTGCCGGGTGCTTGCGAACGAGATCCTGCACTTCGCGATCTGGTACGGCCGCGCGTCGATCGCGTGCTTCGCGATCGAGTGCTGCGGCGCCGACGTCGACAACGCGGACGACACGGGGCTGACCCCGCTACATGTGAGCGTCGTCCGGAACGAGCCCGACATGGTGCGCTTGCTGCTCGCGTACGGCGCGGACGACTCGAAGACTGGTGGCGTGTGGAGCGGCAGCCTCGATGGCCTCACGGCGCTCGAGACCGCGCGCAACTGGCGGTTCCGAGACACGACGGCCGCGCGGCTCGTGCTCGAAGAGGAGGTGTGTCTGTGCTGCAACGCGCGCTTCGACAAGCTCGCGTTCGAGAGCGACACGTGCGCGCGGTGCAAGTTCAAGTACTGCTGCCGCCCGCACGCGCTCTGCATCGACACGCACCAGTGCCCGAGCGAGTTCTGGCGGCGCCGAGTGCGGTTCTCGCCGAGCACGGTGCTCGCAGCCATCCTGGACGACGAGGCCGGCCAGAGAGACAACCAGTGCCCCGACATCTCGGCAGGTGACGACGACCACCAGTGCTCGGCCGCCGACGAGGCCAAGGCGCTGACGCTCGGCGACTGCGACAGCGCGGCGTCCGACAGCGAGAGGGGCATGACGCGCACGACGTCCGAGTCGTCCTCCATCGTGTTCGTCAGCTCTCCGTCGACGCACGAGTCGATCCAGACGCCTCGGTCGCGGTCGGCCAGCAGCAGCGCGAGCCCAGTGAGCTGCGACCGCGGCCTGCGTCTGTCGGACTGGCTGCTCAACCTCTCACAACCCTCGCCGTCGTCCTCGAGCGTCGTCGGGAGCGTCCACACGACGGATGCCGAGGCGGACAAGGGGCGTCGACGCGGACTGCACACCCTCGGGCTGCAGTTCCCCGACCGGCCGCAATGGTACTGCAACTCGCCGGGCTGCCACGCCGTCTTCGCCTTCTTCACGCAGGCGCTCGAGTGCCGGACGTGCGGCAGCTTCTTCTGCTCGGGCGACTTGGACGCCAAGACGCGGCGCTGCCTTCGCTGCCTGGACGCGTCCGTCGCTCTCTGACGGCGCCATGCACCGGGGTGGTGACCATGAATCGCTTGTTAGATTACGTGCGTTTAGCTAAATAACACCACGGGCGCGCCGGCCCGCGGTCCCGCCCTCCTCCTCCCAGTATCTCCACACTCCTCGGCAGCCGCGGCGTCTCGCACGCGGACGCCCCGCCGGCCGCCAGCCGCTGTCACTCGAGCTGGAACGGCTCCAGATCGACGTCGAACACCTCGGCCGGCTCCGAGCTCGAGCTGGAAGCCGACCGCGAGCTGTCCTCCGACGGACCGCGCGACCGCAGCGACTTGCGCGAGCCACTGGCGCTCACCACGGACGACAGGACTCTCCGCGCGACCGGCGGCCGCTCGCTGCCCACGCCGCTCAGCTCCTCCTCGGCCAGCTCGGGCAGCGCCTCGTGCGACGCCCGCTGCGCGTCCTCCTCGTCCTCGGGGATCACACGGAACGAGCTGAACTGCGCCGGGTTGTGCTTGGCCCCGCCGGGCACCGCCAGTCCGTCGCCCTCGTCGCCGCACGACGACAGCGAGTCGCGGTAGCTGCTGGAGAGCAGCGCGGACTCGTCGGCATCCTCGCCGCCCTGCTCGCGCAGCAGCTTCAGTCGGTCCAGCTCGTGCTCGTAGTGGCGCACGTTCGTGGCGAGGTTGCGCACGCAGACGTCCAGGTCGGGGAACATGAGGTACATGAGGTTCCAGAGCGGCGAGACGATCTTCTGCGCGAAGAAGAGCTGGCTCACGACCATCTCGAGCGGGTCGTCGATGTGCTTGTACGAGATCGGCAGCCCCTCGGCCTGCTCCAGCAGCGCCTGGTACGCGAACTCCTTCGAGATCATGTTGCTCCACTTGAGCGCCACGTGCGTCGGGTACACCTGCCCCGACAGGTCGCTCGTGTGCACCAGCGCCTTGACGAGGAACAACCGGTCGTCCAGCGTGCCGTTGTACGCCCAGCCGCATGCCGTCTCGCGGCGGCACGACGAGCTACGCAGCGGCAGCTTGTGCATCGACCCCGGCGCCGAGCCCGACGTCGAGGACGACGCCAACGACGGCACGCCGCTGCCGCGCGGAGTGCTCGCGCCGTCCGTGGGCAGCACGGCGTCGCGCAAGACTGACATGAGCTCCGTCGACTGCTTGGGCTTGCCGTCCGAGCCGAGCACCGAGAGGTTGATCGCGCTGGCCTCGCGCTTGGCGGACGAGATGCCGTTCGTGTCCAGGTGGTGCGCGGCCGGCCGCAGCGTCTTCTCGAGCGCCTCGCAGAACTTGAAGTGGTTGGCCATGTCCGTGCCCAGGATGGCCGTGACGATGAACTTGCGCGCCTGGCGGAAGTCGGCGGGCGACAGGTTCTGCAGCAGGTTGGCGTTCTTCTCCTTGGCCATCAGCCGGAACGTCGTGTACGCGTGGTGGCGCTCCAGCACCGACTCGTCGCTGTAGAGCAGCGCGAGCTGCGAGCCCGACACGATCTCGAACCCGTTCGTGTGGCCCGGGTGGTCGACGTCGTGGCCGAGCGCCGCGATCAGGCAGGACGCAATGTCCAGCGGCTGCAGCATCTGCGCCGCGCTCGTGGTCGTGAGCAGCAGGTAGGTCGCGTGCACGACCGAGAAGGCGTGCAGGAAGTTGTGGAACGGGTTCGGGTGGTAGTGGCTCTTCATGGCCACGATGAAGTTCTGGATCACGTACTTGCTCGTCTTGAGGATCTCGTCCACCTTGAAGTCCAGGTACATGCCTTCCAGCAGCTGCGGCAGCAGGTCGCTGTCCACGTTGAACACGTTGAACTCCCACGAGAAGAACTTGGCGTCCACCGCCACGCCGCTGAACAGCGAGTTCTCTGGCCGGCTGTGGAAGTCGAACTTGAGGCGGCCCGACCGCTGCTGCGGCGTCTTGAGCGTCGTGTGTGGGCTGCCCCCGGCGCGGCCGCACGTGCACCCGACGGTTGTCGACAGCGCGTTGGCGTTGGCGTTGCCGCTGCTCGTGCTGGCCGCCAGCGTCGCCAGCGTCGCGTTGCGCATGCTGCCCGTGCCGCTCATGGCCATCGAGCTAGCCGCCACGTGGTCGATCGTGTTGGCGCGCGCCGTAGACGAGTACGAGTACGACGTGTACACGTCCAGCAGGTCGACCTGGGACGTGGCACGCTGCGCCAACATCTGCTCCGACAGCGTGTCGGCCAGCAGCTTCATGTACGAGATCTCGGTGCTGCGGCGGCGCAGGATGACGGCGACCTCGCACGCGAACGCCTCGAAGGCACACTCGTCGTCGAACGTGAACTCGGCGCCGTCCTCCTTGTTGATGATCTCGAGCACGGCTAGCGGCTGCGTGCTCTTGCCAGAGTCGGCTTGCTGGATGCCCACGGGCACATACAGCGCGCGCTGCACGCGGATGCCGCGCCGCCGGTCGGTCGCCGGGTTGAAGCGCTCGTCGCTCGCCGGGTCACTCACGTTGAGCGTCGTCTGGGACTTTGCAGCCAGTCCGAGGATGCTCGAGTTGAGCGGCACGCGCAGCTTCTCGTCGTGGTACGAGGTCGAGAGGGACCAGAGCTCCTCCGTCTCCCAGTCCACCATGAAGAGCGACACGCGCTCGGCCTTGGTGATGTGGCAGGCGCCGACGATGACGCCCTCGACCAGGTTCAGCACCGTGTCCTCCGTGTCGGATGAGCTGATGATGTGCAGCAGCGCCTTCTGCGTCCGCTCCGACAGCATCACATCGTGGAACTCGATGCAGTTGCGCATGCACGAGCTCAGGATGGGGCCGAGCCACGTGAGCAGCTTGATGTACAGGTCGTCGATGTCCGGGCGGGACGTCGCGCGGCTCGTCGTGGTCTGGATGATGGCGTACACGACGTCGTTCTCGCTGAGCGGGACCGAGAAGAGCTTCTGACCCGGGAACTCTTGCAGCAGGTCGACCTCGGCGTCGTACTGGTTCTCGTCGCGGAAGTCCGGCTTGCAGAACGGCACGCGCTTCTTGAACGTCCGGCCGACGATGCCGCGGCGCGGCGCGATGCCCGACAGCGACGTCTGTCCGCGCGTGATGCGAGACAGCTCCTGCGTGTTCTGGTCCACGAGGAAGACGGCGCAGGCGCTCGACTCGAGGTGCTCGCGCAGGAACTCGAGCACGTAGCGCACCATGAGCACCACGTCGTTCTGGTTGAGCAGTCTCATGACGAGCTCCCAGAACGCGCGGTGCTTCTGCTCCACGACGTACTTGTCGTCGAACGGACCGCTGTCCTCGCTCTCGTGCTCCTCGTCCTCGCTCCGGTCCGCGTCGTCGTGCTCCAGGTCCGAGCCCGTGTCCGTGTGCTGGTCCAGGTAGTGTCCGTGGCTGAGCGCGTCCAGGCTGCTCGCGCTGCCGGCGAAGCTGCTCGTGTACGCGCGGGTCTTGCGGCGGCGCCGGCGGTTGCCTGGGCTCTGGTAGCTGCTCTCTGCCCGCACGCGCACGGGCATGCCCATGCGCATGCGCAGGCCGTCCTCGTCGTCCTCGTCCTCGTCGTGCGAGTGGCGCCGGATGCCCGGCACGAAGCTCTTCCACTGCAGGCAGGCCATGTGCTTGAACAGCGCGGCGGCGGACGACGGCTCCTTGATGAACGACTGCGACAGCTGCCGGCGCAGCGACGCCGGGCCCAGGTCCGGCGGCAGGTCCGACGGGGACGGCGGCGGCGGCGGGGACGGAGACGCCGGCGGCGCCACGCCCGCCGCGTCGTCCAGCAGCCGCGACATGGCCACGCGGATGCTGTTGCTGCTGCACGTATGGCAGCCGACGTCGTCGTCGCTGGTGGCGCTCAGCCCGCTGCTGCTGCTGCTAGAACTGCTGCTGTCGCGGCGCTCCCTTCGCGCCCGCCGCATGACCGGGACGGCCTTGACCGCGAACGCGTCCTCCGGCTCCAGCAGCGGGTGCAGCCGCGGCTCGCTCGGCCCCGCCGTCCGCGCAGGTTTCTCGCCGCCCGAGCCGTCGCTGTCGTCGTTCCCGCCGCTCGTGGACGACGAGACCGTCATGTCCGACAGCGCGTGGCCCTTGCCGCCCGCCGGCGCCTCAGGCGACGCTGTTGATGCGGATACGGTCGCTGCTACTTGTGCTGCTGCTGCGGCGGCGGCGGCGGCCGCCGCGTCGCCGGCGCTGCTCCTCCTGTCTTTCAAGCTGCCGAGCCGCGCGCTGTGCCAGCCGACCACCGCATCCATCGCGTCGTCCGCGCCGCGGCCCGCGCCTCGGCCCACGCCTCGGCCCACGCCGCCGCGGCCCGGGCCGGACGCGGGGGACGAGGTGACGGACGAGGCCGAGGGCGTGCCGGGCGAGCGCGGCGCGGGCGGCGGCAGCGCGAGGTGCATGGGGAAGCTCGTGCTGGTGCCCATGCCGCTCCTTTCTCGCGAGTGGCGAGCCTGCTGGTCGCCGTCTCGGCGATAAAATACCGCCTGGCGTGCAAAGTATTCGCTCGCGGGTGTGAAAACACACACACAGCGCAGCGCAGCGGGCTGGTCTCAACCCGCGTCCGTTTTTCCTAGAGTGGCCGAGGCGTGGTGGTGGGAAGAGCAGTCGCGGATGAAGTAGTTTATTTGTGGGGAGGGATAGCTTTCGGCCAGGATGAAGCCTCGTGTGTTGATTCCAGTATGGGGAGGGCTCTGTGACGAGGAAAGGAATTTATATTGCTCCAATCGGCTTTCGCGGGGATCACGGAATCGGACTCGCCAGCAACAACAAAGAACAGTACCGCGTACGACGGAATGCTGCGTCCATCAAGAAAGGTGCGCCTTTTCTGCCGCATGAGCCTTTTTTCAGCCAATCAAAAGCCGGATATTGACAGGATGGTTGCATTTCGGAGCGGGGATTCAGCAAATGAAAGGTCGGAACGCGCGGGAGAGGGCCGAACTTTGTGGCCGACGCTTCTGCCCCTCGCCACAAGCGGGCGTTATACACCGTTGCAGACGATGGAGTGAGCGACTCGCAGAGAACAAAACCGCAGGGCGTCGCAGATCCGTGCCGTTCTTTGTGGCGACCCCGGTTGGTTGCAGTCTTCGAGGCACCGCGCAGTTCACGAGGAAACGGGGACGCTGTGACGCGGTGCAGCCGCCCACCTTCCCCAACGAGGCATGGTGTCCATCCTCTTGATCCGTGGGAAAGTAAAAATTTCCAGGCGTTTTTCCTTCGCTTTTTGCGTCGGTGCAACTTCGGTGTGACTTGGCGATTGTATGTCTATCCCCGAGAGAAAATACGATTTCGTAAACTACTCGCGAAAGTAAAAGCAGAGCTCCGAAACGAGTGACTTGGAGAAGTGGGCAGAAGAAAGTGTCTCAAACTGTGGAATCTCCGCGACATGTTGAAACCCGCCGCACGTACACCCGGCCTCGCGCGCGCGAGTGTACAGTGCGCGACACTGTTGTACGTCCATGCGAGACGGCTCCGATACACAACCACCCGCGTCTTCCCAGGGGGTGGGGCGAGCGACGTCCGCTTTGGCTTTGCCGCTGTGTTTCGTGCACCAGCACAGCAACCGCCTCGGCGCGTCTAATTCGTGGCTTCACGCGCGAGCATGGGCTCTTTTGGCCTCGCTGTATTGGTTGTTTCGGCGACGAGCCCTGTCTCCGTCCGCCTCAAAAGACCGTCTAATTCCCGGGTCGATTGTGTCCCACCGACGAAATCTTCGATGCGTCGCGAAACAACCGCGTAAAACATACCTTAAAACGCCACCACAAGTACCGCGCGTGTTCGAGAACAACGCCCACTCCCTGCTCGCCAAGCCTCCTCTTCCTTCAGTCACTCGATGAGTTTCGAATGCGCCGGCTTCGTCGACGAAAATGCGGCGCGCATTTGTGTTTAACGCCGCCGGTGTGGGATCCCATGATCGACATTGGAGGGAGGTCGCTGTGTGTGCAGAGGGGCCTCCTCCTTCTCCTCCTCCTCCTCCTCCTCCTCCTCGCTCGCTCGCTCGTCTTCCTTCCCGCCGCTCCGACACACCGCCGAGCGTCTCCCCATTCCTCCGGTCAGCTGCTGCCGGTCGCGTCCTCTTGCCAGACGCCGGCAACGTGTCCCAGCCCAGACTGATGGAAAGGAGGGAGCACGACCACAATGCCCCACAGCAGGGACGGACGGAAGGACTGAAGGACACCGACAGCGAGGGGTGCGTGACGCAGGCTGGCCGCGCGTCTTTGCGTCGCCATACGCGTCTTTGGGCCACCGCGTTGGTCCATCAGGCTCCCGGGTCTTTGGCGCCGGGGCGGGCATAGCGAGGCCGAGTCAATGCCGGCTTTGCGGCATTGCGCACACCTCAACTGCGCACGGTGGAGGCCACGACGCGTGCGGATTTCTCATGCTGCTCCTCCGCGCGCGGCGAACCTTCGTCCGCGTTCTTTAGTCGCCGGCGACGGCCGGTCGCATGTCGATTGAGGTGCTGCGCCGCGCGTTTCGTTACAAGCCACCGGCGTCGGCCCCGTCGGTCGATCGGGGCGTCGGCTGTCCCCGCCGACCATGTCAACGGGCGTATGTATCATCGTTCGTTCGTCGTGACTCGTGAGTCGTCGCCGCTTGGTCCAGCACGGCGCAGCGCCACGCGGGCGTTCGACGCAGCTGCGCAGCAGCAGCAAAGCCAAGCGGGTCGTCTCGGTGGTGGACCATCCGGAGCCATCATGGGTCTATCGATGCACGCGGTTTCCCGCCGGTGTATATTACGTCCATCGGGTCGTGCCTCCCAGCTACAGGAGCGGCGGCTCAGACGTGCATCCAGGTGAGCAGCAGCACGGCGGCGGTGGCGGGCGACGGCAGGAAGTCGACGAGTCCGTCCTTCCAGTGGCACGACTCGTCGTACAGGAAGTCCATGCTGCGGCGCAGCGACGGGTGCAGCGTGGCCGGCTCGTTCTCGAACAGCCACATGACGCTGGCCCACACACCGGCCGCCAGCAGCGGGTACACGTGCTGGAACCGGTGCTGCGCGAACGGCGCGACCCCCTTTGCCGCCAGCGCGCGCGCCACGCTGATGACGACGCGCGACAGCAGGTACATGACGATCTGGAAGTTGACGCTCGAGTAGCGGCCCCAGACGAGGTACCCGCCGATGCCGCCGGCCACCGCCGCGTGCCAGTGGCGCGCCGGCTTGCCCACGGCCGCCGCCACCGTGTGCCCGGGCAGCGACAGCTCGTTCTGCCGCAGCAGTGCCAGCAGTCCCTTGTACACGCCCACGAACAGCGCCAGATTCTTGCTGTGCTCGAACGTCAGGCGCACCACGCCGTGCAGCTTCTCCCGGAACGAGCCCTGATGGAACAGGAACAGCATCACGAACGCTGCCGGGCGGCACGCGACGACCGACGCCTCTGTCAGTCCGGCAGCAGCCTCCATGGGCTCGGCAGATACACTGCAGCGTACCGTGGGGCGCGCGGACCTTGGTCCCGTAGTACGAGCCGTTGCGGACGCCCCTCAGGACGCTCAGCACCGCGTCCATCATGCTCGTCGTGTGCTTCTCTCTCGCTCTTCCTAGCGTTTCTCCTCGACCGCTGGGCCTCCGGCGCTCGCTCCGCCGCGCTTCAGACACCTGACGCCTTGCGCTTCAGGTGAAGCGCTCGGGAATGCTCTCCTTTGCCCCCTTGCCGCCCTGCCGCGTCGCCGGTGGTTCGTCCGCCGCGCTTCCCGGCGATTGCGCCCGCAGATCTGGCGACGTCAAGGCGCTGCTCGCCTCACTGCCTCGACGTCGAAACGGCGTGCACTACGTAAAACTAGGGCTAAACCTCAAGTTGCTGTTTAACACATTTCCTACTCTAGGCAATCGTCCTCGCCACGTCGGACCCGTCGACAGCGTCTCTCCAACAAAGTATGGTGAAGAATCATGTGGTACACCTCTAATTAGGATCGTATTGAAGTTGTCACCCGACCAGCTCATCTTGAAGCCTCACGCTTCATGATGGAGCGGACAGCAGCAACTCGGCGTACGCCTGCGTGACGAGCGCGTAGACGCCCTCGAGCTGGCGGCGCCAGGCGGGCAGCAGCTCCACGGCGCGCCACTTGTCCGGGTGCCACTCGAGCGACCGCCGGTGGTACGCGCGGCGCACGGCGCGCCGGTCCGCGTCGGCTGTCACGCCAAGTCGCTCCCAGCTGCTCATGTCCTCGCGCGGCACGTCCGCAAGGCTGGAACAGACCACAGCGTGGGTTAATGAGAGCGTCACCGGCCAGCGTTTTACAAGCATGAACGTACATTAGGAAGGCGTAGACGGCGCGCGGCATGGCGAACAACAGCGGTCGAGAGGGATGGAGCGGCGCGAGCCCGCCGGAGGTCGCGACCCAGTGGCGGTGGCAGTCGGCGGCGCGGAAGAAGAGCGGAGTCGGCAGCTTGAGGTACTGCTGTTCGTTGTTGGTCATGGTGCTGACGCATTGGAACTGGTCGAGGAAGAGCGTGTGACACCGTCGCACCAGCGAGTCGGCTTCAATGTCGGCGTGGATGCGGATCCGCGCGACCTTCTCCGGTCCGTCCGGAAGCGCGCGGAATGTGAGTGCGAACTGACCGGGTGACGAGAACCGCAGGTCGCTGAACACGGCCGAGCCGTTCACAATAGGCACCACCGTGCGTCCCGTAAGAACCGCGTGGCGAGGAGTAGGAGCTGACGACGGTAGCGGCCACCGCGCGGATGTTGAGGCATTCTCTGCTCCGTCAGTGAGAGCGCCTTCTGCATCCACTGATGCCTCGTACTCTGCTGATACATGGAGGTATCCGGTGCTGAGGGTGGCCATCTCGTCGTTGAACTGGTCAAGCGTCCGCAGCGTCAGCGACAGCGGGCAGTTGACACGAAGCTGCTCGCAGTCGTACGCGACGTGCGTGATCTCCAGCGACGCGAGCTTTGCATGAGCGCTCCGGCACCGACGGATGACGCTGCCCGTGATCGGATCGGATCGGCGGAGCAACATGGATGCCTCTTGGCTCAGGCATCGCGCTGGGAGCGTTGAAGTCGCCTGGGAACACACTCGCGCGGCCGCCTCGGGTGGGAGGCGGAGCGAAGGCGCGATGGCTCGAGCGCAACTTGCTGGGATGGAACTTGCCGCTAGTCTGCACAGCAGCACGATCTCCATCGCGGTCATCCCATAAGGAGCCTCCAAAGCGCATTGCGTCGGGTGCTGTGACGTCGCGCCGTGGCACAAATCGATCTGGAGTCGGCGGCTCTGAGCACTGGTTGTCAGACGTTTGAGGTGCTGAGCAGCACACCGAGCTGGGTCAGTCGATTTGGCTTGGCGACACAGCGCCACCTTGTCAGCTAGCGCGTATGTCGATGGGGACTGGCGGAGACACTCGGCCGGCACAGCACTCGTCGCATGGACGCACAAATCGGTCACAAGCTTGGACGTATTGGGTTCGTGGGCTCCTAGCTCGCGTAGAGCGCGCTCCGCACACTCCGCGGCTCTATTTGGGTGTCCGACGGTGTCATGATCACTGCACAGAGTCGCTGCGTCCTCGACGGTCAGTCTGCTGGATGAGATGTGCCGCTCCAGCCGCCGAAGACACTTCTGGGGGGCGTCCGATCCCGCACGAGCACACAGCGTGACAGCAAGCTCGCTGCTCAGTCGCCGGTCGAACTGCACGGACGCGAGGCACTCGCTTGGCGCGGCCGACGTGGCCTCCTCGCACAAATGCAGCAGCAGAGCGGATCTGTCGCTCTCGTCCTTGGTCGAGTGGCTGTGTCGGTGCCGCGCCATCATCGCCAGCATCGGGCTCGCGCGTGCCACGCACTGCGCGGGGAACACATTGCTGGCTTCAGAGGTTCGTGAAGCGTCCTTCGCTCGAGTGATGGCCGATGCGGAGCAGAGACGCTCGACCTGCGTCACGGACAGCGTTTTCGGCGGGAGCAGTTGGACGCACGCGCTCACAGCGTTCGCGTTGACGCTGCCTCGACACATGCGCGCCACGAACTCGGACAATTGGTGCCGCCGCTGCGTTGAAGATGACGACAGCGTCGAAGTGATCGAGCTGAGGCGACGAAGGGCGTCGTGCTTCAGCATCTTGGCGCACTCAACTGGAGCGATCAATCCCTGGGTCGCTTGGCCGCACAGATTCCCGAAGAGCGTCGCGTCCATCCACTGTGTGAGCGAGCGCTGCGCCTCCAGCATGCATGCTTCCGGGCGGATTGTCTTCTGTTGTCGGTCGTCGACGTCAGCAGAGAGAGCTGGGGAAGGCGAGGCTCGAGCGCAAGCTTCGGCGATGGCGACGGCCGGCAGCCGCTGTCTTGCCAGTGCTCGCGCACAGTCGACAATCACCCGGCGTGCGTTGCCAGCGACTTGGCTGCCGTCGTCGCTGGCTGGCACAACGAACTCGCAAAGTGGGAAAGCGGCGGCAGCACCCACGATGCGTGCTCCCTTCTTCACGCAGGCAGCAAACTCGCTCATTATGTGTGTCCGCATGGATTGACACACACGGATCGCTGTCGGCTGAGCCTCCTGGGCATCTCGAGCGAGCAGGAACGCGCTGGAGCGCAGCCACAGCTGGAAGCACTTGGCCGGCGCCGTGTCTTGCGCCGACCGACACACTTGGATGAACGGTGAGGCCGACTGCGTGTCGGTGGCCGCGTGGTGGTGGCGCTGGTACGTCGGGAACTGCAGCCAACAGCTCGCGGGCTCCATGTCTCGTGCACCAGCGCACAAGGAGAGGACGTGGGGCAGCACGCTGTCGTTCTCGTGCTTGGTTGCCAATGGCCGCGTCGCGCGGGTCTCCAACGCCAACACTGCGCACTTTGCCGGCATCGCCACGTCGCCCTCATCAAGGCCATCGTATCCTCTTCGGGTGCCTGCAGCAACGAAAGACACCGGGGAGCATAGCAACTGCTTCTGTCGCGCTGTCAGGATGCGTGGGGCCAAGCGGACACACTGCGGGGCGGCATCCGAGGGGTCGACTGAGGACACAACCGCTTCGCCTGCAGACGCCCGGGCGATCGCCGCCGCAGCAAGCAGAAGCCACGCAACGCTCGACCAGAGCCACCATCTTCTCCTCCCAGCCGCCATCTTGATGCCGAAGCTGGAAGTGACACGAGAGAGCAGCAAAGACAGCGAACGCTGCCGACCCGTCACCAAGAAGATATCGACTGCATCGGCCGGTATAAATAGCGGGCGATCGCAGGTGAGAGGCGAGAACGACCCTGTTTTCTATCCACATCATGCTCGACGACACGCACGCGCACCACTCACAGCCAAAACCCTCGCCCGCTAGCGTTATACCCCGCTTCCGTCGCTCACGGCCACCCTCCATCCGCTCGGCCCACCAATCGGCCCACCAGTCCACCGGACTCCCGCTTCATCGCCAGTGCGAGTCGCCTAGTTGGGCTCGGCCAGCGCCGGCGCGAGGTCGTTGAAGTACGGGTGGTTCATGGCGTCGGCGGCCGTGATGCGCTTGGCCGGGTCGAACTGCAGCATCTGCTCCAGCAGGTCCACGCCGTCCTGGTCAAGTGTTGGCACGAGGTGCTGCAGGCTGTCCGGACGCGGGTACATGGGGAAGTCGCGCTGTCCGATCGCCACGGTAAGTCAACGCGCAGTCCTATCGGGCTGAGGAGGAAGGGAAGCACGTACGCGGTACTCGGGCAGGTCGACGATGGCCGGGTAGATGTCGACGGACGGCGTGCCGAGCAGCCGGAAGATGCGGTCGAGCTGGTCCACCTCCGATGTGCCCGCGAACAGCGGCCCGCCGTTCGCCATCTCGGCGAAGATGCAGCCCACGCTCCAAATGTCCACGGGCGTCGAGTACTTCCTGTGGCGCGGGGAAGGATCCGACACGTCATGTGAGATCAGGGCGTTCGGGAGCAGCGCATGCGCCGGCATTGGAAGCAGCGACGCACCTCGAGCCCATGAGCACATCTGGCGCGCGGTACCAGAGCGTGACGACCTCGTGCGTGTAGCTGTGTTGCATGCGTGGTCGTCAGCAAGCCCTCACGACCACGTCCACGACTCCCCCAGTCTCCAAACCAGCGTCGTACCTGCGCACGGGGATGCCAAAGGCGCGCGCGAGGCCAAAGTCGCCGAGCTTGAGCTCTCCCTCGCGGTTGATGAGCAGATTCTGCGGCTTGAGGTCGCTGCGAGGATCGCGCCACGTCCGTCAGCGCTCAAGAGGCAGGTGCACCACGCTCGCTACCAACGCACCGGTGCAGCACGCGGTGCTGGTGGCAGTAGGCGATCCCGCGCAGGAGCTGGAAGAGGAAGGACTGCGGCCGCAAGAGGTGAGACGTCACGCTCAGACGCGTGGCAAGCGAGGAGAGGAGAGGAGAGAGAGAGAGCAGGGAAGGAAGGGAAGGCGCACCTTCATGATGGGCTTCTCGAGGCCCTTCTCGCACACGTCGAGGTACTTCTTGAGGTCCTGGTCCAGGTACTCGAAGACCAGCGTGAGCTTGCGCTCCGTGTGCACGATGTTGTAGAGCCGCAGGATGTTCTGGTGCTGCAGCTCCTTGAGCAGCGAGATCTCGCGGATGGCCGTGGACGGGATGCCCTCGTCCTCGGCGTCCAGCCGGATCTTCTTGAGCGCGATGATCTCGCCCGTCACGCGGTCCTTGGCCTTGTACACCACGCCGTACGTGCCCTCGCCCACCTTCTCGAGCTTCTGGTAGCGCTCCATCTCTTCCGGCGGCGAAGGCGAAGGTGTTCGCTTGCGAGCGGATCAAAGGCGAATGGCCACCGCCCATGGTTTCCATGAGCTCCTCCGATGCGTGGGTGAATGGGTTTTCGCGTTTTGCACGATGGGTAGGAGTGATTCAACTGCAAATCACTGGGTATTTCAGTGAAGAATGGAGTTTTATCCACAGTCGAGCTGATGGATGGCTGGGTGAAACTGGGGTGGAAATACCCAATGTCCCGCGTGAATCAAGCAGTGCGTGTCCGAGACGTTCGAAAAAAATGCATCCCACCAATTTGTATCGTTGTTTGCATGTTCAAAGGTTCTTTTCCGAGTTGGTTATCTTAACTCTCACTTCAGCGCCGCAACCACCTCCGACGCGAAATTGAACTCCACAGGTTTCGTGACCGGCTGGCGGGCGGCGTTGATCTCCATGACGAGCCGAGGGACCGCAGACACCTTGCTGCTGGGCGTCCACAGCCCGCGCGCCGCCCGCCCCGTCGGGTCTGCGTACAGACCGGGCAGGTAGAGCTTGTAGGCCGGCATGTAGCGATCCACGAAGTCGCGCAGCTCGTCCTTGGTCATGGCCGGCTTGCCAGCCTCCCGCAGCAGCTGCTCGGGCTCCTCCCGCCACCTGATCCCATGAGGAAGTCGACCGTCAGATGGAGACCCGCGCCGCCAGCTGCTGAGTGAGAGAGACGTACTTGTAGACCCAGTCGACGTCGCCGATCTTGATGACCATCAAGCCGTCTAGCTCGCGGTAGAACTGCTCGTACTCGTGCAGCGCGGCGTTCACGGGCTTGAGGTGCTCGCTGTGTGAGCTGTCAGGGACGGCGTTAGTGAACGGACCGGTGTCCCCACCGCCAAGCACGAGGCGAGAACGCACCGCAGCTCGGCGCTGGAGGGATCGAGCGCCTCGAAGCCCATGCACCAGCCCTCAATGATCAGCACGTCCAACGGACCTGCACGGAAAGAAATTAGTCGGCTAGAAACCACAGCCTGAGGACGGTAGATGGTTGACTAGTACCTTGCTTGCGGACCCACTCGGAGCGTGGCGCGCGGTCGCCCCGCCCGCTGTGCATCGACTTGTCGTAGCGCGGAACCAGGATCTCTCGCGCCGACGTCTTCGCCTCGTGGATGAAATCGGTGAGGAACGCGAGGTCCTGAGTCCCCGGGTTGCCGCGGTACTGATGGCAGCAAACCTGTCAGCCTCAAACCCCCCAGTGCATCGGCGTGGGGCGATGCAACTGCAGCAGCGCCGTACCTGAAGCAGCGGGTTGCCCGGGTTGGCGGCCGCTACCTCGAGCTGCTTGGCGCGTGTCCAGTAAACGTCGTCGAGTGACATGACGGCGCACGTCTTGCCCACGTGGGTCATCATCTCTTCCAGGTAGTTGCACACGGTGGTCTTGCCGCCGCCCTGCGGACAGCTGAGCCCGAGCACCACGCAGCGCGAGGCCGCGTCACCGCCGCCCCGCCGCTGGACCGCGGCCACCACCTCCTCCGTCCACAGGAACATGGGCAGGTAGTAGTCGTCCACGCGCCGGCGGAGCGCGGCCTCGTCCACCGCCGCCTGTGCCCCACGCCGCGCCGCCAAGTCGCGCCGCAGCAGCGACTCCAGGTGCTGCCGCAGCCGCTGCGTGCGCTCCAGTACCTGCGCCATGGCGTTCTCCCTTCCTGTTGCTTGGTCGGGGACTTGCTTGCTTGGTCGCGAGTCGCGTTGTGACGCGGTCCAGCAGATCCTCATCTGCGTGGCTATGACCTCCTCCCCTGATACCCTCTCTATAGCGCCACTCAGCTCTTCCACAGAGTGCTCTTCTCTATTCCCATTCTTGTCCGCATCCTCGGTTTAGTGCCTTGCCATCATATGCTCCTTGAAGTTGCAGCTTACGGTGCGCAATGGGGACGCGCTTACGTTGCGGCAGGGTTCTCTTTTTGCCGAGTGTGAGCTTCCCAATCGGACTCCAGTGCTGGGCATCTTCCCTGCTTCCTTCCGCTTCTCCGCGCTCGCCTGCTGCTCCCCGTCCTCCACGCCGCCTGCATCTGCCTCAGCACCTGCGTCCCCAGCGTCTGTCCGTGTCCATGGACTCTCCTGTGGCGTCGTCGAGCCACGAGGCGGACGAGTGGGCGCTCGTGAACGGCGAGGCCGAGTGCGTGGTGCATGCTTTGATGCGGAACGCCGTGCTGGGCTCTGACCAGAGCAAACAACGCCTATATGTGCACCGCAGGATCGAGGAGTCGGTACCTGCAGAGCACCCGCCGCTGACGGTAGGCTAGGCAGCAAGGCGCGGCCTGCGCAGTGCAGTGTGTTCTCATCGACAGGTTGTCGAGATAGGCGGACGTGTCGAGGGAGGAACCGGCGCCGAGCAGCGAGCCGCGAGCGGCCGTGGAGACGCAGTCCGTGCTGACTCTGGTCGAGAATGCGTGGCTGTATCGGTGGGACTCACGCGTGCGTTGTGGTGCGAAGGAGTGACGCCGTTCCCGACGGATTCCTGCGCGTCCGTCTCCGCATCGGTGGGTTCTCTGACGTCGGGACGATATGCACTGGACGACTCTGGCTCACTGTCGTTCTCCATGCAGGCGAGAGCGTTCGGGGCGGATGGTTCAACGCCACGCAATCGGTCGAGGACTTCACCAAGCAGGTAAACAGCCAGCCGTCGACGCTGTCCAGACGAGTGTCGAGTTTCCTCCGCACTGACGCGGGATGTCGCTGGCTCTGCTTGGCAGTTCTTCGCGGACGCGATCGCCAACGGCAAGAAGATCCGACTCATCTACCTGGTGCGGGGCGGAATGTGTCTTTTACGAGGAGGAGGCTGCATCCGCACGGGCTGACGCTCGATCGTCGCAGGGTATGTTGCTCACGCCAGGCCGGTCAATGGGCGAGTATGGCGTGGAAGAAGACGGCGTCATCCACTGCGTCATCACGGATGCGCGTGCGTGCTACGACCTGGCGCACTGAGTGGCAGTTAGTGACGGAGAGCTAACTCGTGGTGCTGCGACTGTAGCTCCGGCCGCGCACCCTCAATCGGCGCTCAACACGGAGCTCAAGGGCCTGTCCAACCCGTCCAACATGCTGCTAGCGCTCACGGGCGTCTTCCTCTACGGGCTGTGGACGCTGCTCTACCACTACCCGCAGTTCTTTTCGTGGAAGTCGATCCTGCTGCTCTCCATCTTCAGCGCGCTGCACATCTCGGCGTCCGTCTCGAGATTCACGTCGGCTTGAGGACGCCCTAGACGCGTGACGCTCTCCTCCCAAGGCTCGCCAAGGACAGACGAGGGAGGACATGGACAGCGGATAGCTGTTGTCGTTTTGAAGGCGCTGGAATATATTGTATCGTGAGCTTGTAGGCGCCAGGAATCGTCGTCGTCAAGCAACACACGACTGCGTTAAAACTGTTAAGCAAGACAACACCGGACTGGACGAGGAACGTGCGCGCGGGGTTGCTCATTTGCGCCGGCTGAGCAGGAAGGACGCGCCGGCGATCGCGGCGGCGGCCGCCGCGTAGTAGACGATGCCCAGCGACGTCTCCGTGTCGGACGCGCGGTGGGCGAACGCGTGCTGGACGGCGAGGCCGCCGCGGTCTCGCCTCAGGGGCATGCGGTGCGGCACGATCAGCCGGATGTACTTGTTGCCCCACATGCGCGCGCGGTGCACCGCGTCCTTGAGGTCGTCGTCCTTGAACAGCAGCACCTACGCCACACAAGTTGACAGTCAGGCAGTGATCAAGACTGCCGAGGGTTGTCCAGATGCGAGAGGAAGGCAAACGCACGTGGTCGCCCTCGTCGTCGACGTAGTGGACGCGTCGGATCGTGTGGTCGCCCAGCCGCGTCTGCACATCCTGCAGTAGCTCCTTGAGCGACTCCGCGGAGCTCGTGAACCGGTGGTTGTTGCCGTAGCAGTCCGCAAGCTTGTAGACAAACACATCAGGCACCGGATCGTCCATCACCGGTCCGTCTCCGAGCACTGGGTCTGCGTCTGTAGTCACGTCCGCGCCGCCATCACCTCGCTGCTGCGCCTCCTGGAAGTCTCCCCACGTCCGCGACTCCAGAACGGACTCGACGGTTCGGGAGAGACTGCCCGACTGGGTGTGCTCGCTATCCCTGTGCGTCGACTCCGCGTCGGACTGTGTGTCGTCTCCATCGTCGGCGTCTGCGCTCTCTTCTGTGCGCACTAAGCTGCTCCGGAACTCGTCCCACAGCGGCTGCACGCTGTCGTTCTTGACGCCTTGGAACGAGCCCATCTGCTGCACGACGCCGCAGGTCACCTGGAGCACGTCGACCAGTCCGACGAGCTTGCCGTCCTCGTCGAACACGGGCACGTGCAGGAAGCGGCCGTTGTGCATCGAGTGCAGCGTCTCGAGGATCGTCGTGCCCAGCGTGGCCGAGTGCGGGTTCGGCGTCATGACTCGCGAGACCAGGCACGTGCTCGGGTCGAGGTCCATCGCGACCACGCGCCGCATCAGATCCTTGGTCGTGAAGATGCCCACCATCTGCGCTCCCTCGCACACCATCACTAGGACCCAACCACTCGGTCAGCGCCAGCGACTACAACAGCCAACAGAAGGAGACAACGGACCTGCGGACCGCTTCTTCTCCAGCATGAGCCGCGCGGCATCCAGCGCCGTGGCCGACGGGTCCATGATCGGCACGTCCGATCCCTCTGCGATGATGGCTGACAGCGTCGGCAGGAACAACTGCATCACGCCCATCAAGCCATCACGGTCAGCCCACCGCCACGTCACCAGCACGCGCTACATGCCCGTTACCTTTTCCCGCAGCGTCTCGAACAGGTTGTCCCCTGCGGCGCCACTCATGCGGCGCTGCAGCTTCCTGACCGACTCCTCCAGACGCTTGGAAGACACTTCGTAGGCGTGCTCGAGCTTCGAGATGGCCTCGTACAGGCACTTAGCGATGTCCAGGATGCCCACGACCTTCTCGTTGTCCGCAACCGGCAGGTGGCGGAACTGCCCCGAGATCATCTTCTTGAGCGCGTCGGTCGCGCTCGCGTGCACCGACACGCACGACGGGTTAGGCGTCATGACGTCTCGCGCGCGCGTGACCTTGGGATTCAGGCCGAGCGCCACAACCTTGAAGGCCACGTCGCGGTCCGTCAGGATGCCCGTGAGCAGCCCGTTCTTGTCCATCAGCAGCGTCGCGTCCGTCTTCTTCTCCACCATCACGCGCACGCACTGCGCCACTGAGATGTGGTCTCCCTGCAGCAGCGCGCGCGACGGCCGCAGCCGCTTGACGCTGTCCCGGCGCTCCGACCGGTGGCCGCGCGCCGGCGGGGACGGCGTCCGCCGGCTGCTGCGGTGTCCGTGTGGCCGGCCCGCCACCGACTCGCGGTCGATGGATTCGGAGGACGAAGACGCCGGCGCGAGCTCGGGAAGCGGAGAAGGCGATGCGGCGGTTGATGCGGTCGTGGCGGCGTCCGCCGCGGCCGAGCGCTCCCGCTCCCGCTCCCGCTCGCGCCTGGCCGCCACCTTCTTGGTCGAGAACACGACCTGCTTGGGCCTCCGCATGGTGCGTCCACGTCGTCGGGGGGTCGAGAGTGAGCGCGGTCGGTCGGTCGGGAAGTCGGCTGATGCAGCGCGTTGTGTTCTCTGCCTTCTTCACTTTCGTCAGAGATGAATATTCATCGTTGGGGCCTTTCAAGGTTGCATGCATGCAGTGTAATTTACATCTTGTGTGCCTTTATTACGCGCGTTTGACTTGCAATTGACTTGGTTGGTGGGAATGTTACGAATAAATGACGCCCTCACAGTCAAATGCGACCCCTCGGCTTTCTTCAACGTCACCAGAAAAAGGAAAGAACCTGGAGCAACATCAATCGCGATTGGTCAAAATGGCGGCAGAGCTCGAGTTCTCAAGGTGACGAGCAAGGCTTGCGAAGACGCATGCAAGCGGAAAGGATTATAGTACATGAACTCTCGTGGTCGCAGAAGCGAGGAACCCGCCGTCGCAAGCAAGGCGCTGCTCGCAAGCAGCACACTCCGACCCGTCACCAAGATTCTGAACCTGGAGTGAACCTCGAGACGACGAACAAGCACACAGCTGCCACTCGCGTCACCAGATGCGTGGATTTCGTTGGGACGATCTAATATTGGTTGTTGTATGTGATCACCGGCTCGCGCTCTGATTGGCCCAAGGCGGTGCGAGGGCATACATTTTCACCCATGAGTGAAGGGCAACAGAAAAGTTGGACCAACAAAGATTTGTTATTGTAAACTTGTATCTATATCTATATGATATTCCAAAAATACTCCCAACTCATTGATGCTGATGGAAGAAGCACAAAAGAGAAGAAGGGCTCAACCCCGACGAAGAAGGTGAAGGAGAAGGAGACATGGCAGGTGACCCGATCTACCTGGTCGAGGGCGCTCCAGACGCACCGGACGACGCGCGGCTCGTGTCGGAGGAGGAGGCGCGCGCGGCCGGTACGCTGCTGCCGCTGCGGCTTGACGAGATACTGTATGTGGCGGCCACGGTGGCGGAGCGGTTCGCGGCGGAGGTGTGCCCCGTGCAGGCCATCAACAGCATCCTCGAGTTCGCGGGCGTCGTGTTGTCCTTCCAGGCCGAGACGACCGCGCAGCTGCGCGGACACGACAACATGAACGAGGACTACCTGGTGCTCTCGCTGCCGACGCGCGAGGAGCTGGCGCTGCCGCCGGGCGTCAACGTGGACAAGTGTGTGCTGATTGTCGCGGACTGCACGTCCAAGGACCAGGGCTGGGCGACGGACGGGCGGGAGCACAACAACACGTACCGAGCGTGCTGGTCCTGGAACGAGCTTGCCGTGAGCAAGCGCAACGCGGATGGAGAGACCGTGGAGGCCAAGCGCGTCGGGTTTTGCTCCAACCACCGCGCCGACCGCGCGTTCCGCCGCCACCGCCGCATCTACAGCGCTCCGAACGCGGTGCTAGAAGCCGTCGCGCCAGGCGACGAAGTGCGCATCGTGCTGCGCTCGCAGTTCCCCGGCTGGACGAACACAGCGACGTTCGCCAGCCTGAGCGTCAGCTTCGCGGTCGAGTTCGAGGACCTGTTCTCGTTCGAGGACATTCCGTTCCCGGACCCTGCAGAGCGGCACGCAGTCCCGAGCGAGGCGGAGTCGGCCATCTCGTGCTGTCTCCAGTAGACCCGACGCGACTGTTGCAATGGGTATCCGGCGCAGGATCCATCTGGGTGGCCAGAGCACCGGACGCCGCTGCAGACACTCATCGGCGGAACAGCGCGCACCCATCCCATGCTGTGCCCATCCAGGTAGTCGCCATTCGACTTGCATACAGACGTGTACATTACATTGGCATTCATCACCGACCAGTCACCTTTTGTGAAGCGTTGTACACCACACCACACGCGCTCAATGCGAGCAGCGAGCGATCTTTCGCCTTGACATCTCGGGACGCCAACGACTGCTCTGGTTGAAGTTCTTGGGCGTGTTCGGAGCCCTTCGCATTCGTTTCAGCGTTATCCCGAAAATGTCAAAACAAGGTTCCCACAGTGGCATCAACAATCCCACAAACTCGATTCCGCAATCCGCGTCTGATCTGTGACACAGTCACCCACCGGATTCTGTCATCCATCCCAGAAATGAACCCTTTTCTGCGACAGCCGCCATCACCACAAGCGGACGTTGAGCACATGCACAACCGCCGGGCCAAAGTGGCGGCCGACGACCGACCGGCAGGGACGCGGAGGCCGCCCGGAAGATGGGGAAGCCGCCGCCGCCGCTGCCGCTGCGCGTGGCCGTCGGGTGTCGCGGCGAGAGGCGCATCATCCGGCGGTAGAGGCCGAAAGATTTGCGGCCGTTCCACGTTTCGCGCCGGCGGTGCGTTGGCGTCATGCGGGGCGATGATTGGCTGCCGCGCGCGGAGAGTCATGCCACCATGCGCCAGCCATCGTGGCCGCCTTGGCGACGCGAACCGCAAAGAAACGGTTCCTGGCCAGGCGACCGCTCACTTCTGGTCCAGGGTTGCAACTTGCCGCAACAGCAGGGCAGCGGTCGAGGCTTCGAGATTCCCTGCCTGATCGACTCGACTCGACTCGAGCAACCAACCGCCTTGAGCGCCGCACGCCGCCAGTCGGCAATCGGGAGCGGCAAGAGCACGGCCAGCTTGAACTTGCTTCGCGGCGCTCCGGGAAGGAGGGATGAACGCCGCCAAGCGCGTGGCGCTTCTGATGGTCTCGGCGGCGGCAGTGCTCGCCATCGCCGCCGCCGAGCAGGCTCAAGCTCAGGCTCAAGCTCCGGTCCAGGCGGAGCAGCCGGGCTCGCCGCTGCTGCGGTCGGCGGACGTGCAACAAGACCGCAATGCCCGCCTGGACGAGCTGACGGGCAACGAGGTGACCGGCGTGCTGCTGGCGGCGCTCGCCGTGTTCGTCGCCGCCGGGGGAGGCACGGGCGGCGGCGGCGTGCTCGACCCCATCTACATCCTCATCATGGGCCTCGACCCCAAGGTGGCGGCGCGATTTCAATATAACGCACGGCGCTTTTCGAACCGCAAGGGTGGGATCTGACACCCAAGCATGGATGGACCCTCATGCAGATGGCGATCCCTCTCTCGAGCATCACGATCGTCGGTGGAGGTGCGTTCGGATCGGCGGCCTGCGTCGCTAGAGATCTTGTAGCGACTAGCTGGACTGACGCTCGCCTGACGCCCGACAGCGATCGCCAACTTCGCCATCAACGTGCAGCGCACGCAGAAGAACTCGACCGAGCCGCTGATCGACTGGGACTTCATCCTCATGATGCAGCCGATGCTCCTCCGTGAGTGCTTGCAGCTCGAGTACGCCCTCGTCATGGCACGGGTATTGTACTAACCTTGGGCACTTGAATCAACAGTCGGTGCGGGCGTCGGCACGTTCCTGAACCGCGTGATCCCGACGTCCATGCTGTGCGTGCTGCTCGTGATCATCCTCAGCATCACGGGCGTCCGCACGCTCCAGAAGGCGATCCATGCTCGTCGAAAGGAGCGGTGGCTGTGCTGCACACGACCTCAAGAGGCTACGACGCTGCTCGGCGCCTCGTCGAGCACTGCTTCAGGCATCCAGATCATCCAAACGACCAGTGTCAAGACTGTCCCGACGGACGAGCAACAGCGAGCAGCCATCCCGTGGCCCAAGATCGGCGCGCTCTTCGGCCTGTTCTTTGGCATCATGCTGCTCAACATTCTCCGAGGTACCAGCAAGTTCCCAAGCCCATTGGGTGTCAGTCCGTCCTCGACGCTGTCTCCGCTGCTGTCGGCGCTGCCGTTCGCGTTCCTTGGCGTCATCAGCTACCTGTCGTGGAAGAACGTCACCAAGGCGTACGCCAAGCAGCAAGAGCCCGACTACGAGTTGTCGCCGCACGAGATCAAGTGGACGTCGCAGTCGTTGTGGTACTTCCCCTTGTTCTCGGTGTCGGCGGGCACGATCTCGGGCATGTTCGGCATCGGCGGCGGCATCATCAACGGTCCGCTGCTGCTCGAGCTCGGCGTCGACCCTGCGGCTGCTTCCGCCATGACAGCCACGACGGTGCTCTTTTCCAGCGGGAGTACGTTCTTGGTTATCGTCGATGCTGCGTCTCCCATGTCGGATGCTTACGATGTTGTTGTTGCCTGGATGAGCAGTGTCGGCGTCCCAATACGCGCTGGCTGGCTCAGTCGAGCCGTTTTTCGCGGCCATCCTGTTCCCGATGGGCTTCGTCATGACGTACATCGGCCACGCGTGCCTCATGAAGGTCATCCAGCGGTTCAACTGCCCGTCCATGATCGTCTTCTCCATGGCCATCGTCGTGCTCGTCAGCGCCGTCGCCATGACCGTCGAGAGTGTGCGCTCGCTGCTCGAGTGAGACGCCGAGGTGGCACACTGAACCGGACCTGCTGCATGTCGTGCTTGGGAGCTACACTCGTCTTCTATCTATCTCTCGACACCCCCGCATCCTCCTCGTCGAAATCGAGCAGACTGCGCGGCTTCAACTTGCATAAACTCTTCAAAACGCTCATAGTTCTTCAAGTGTGACAAAATCAGTTGAAGAGAGTGCTCTTCAACGTAAAAGTCGAAAGATTCGCACTTTATCCGTCGATAACAGTCGCAAAGCAGGCGCAAAGACGCACAACCAGCCTGCATCATGCATCCCTCGCTGTCGGTGTCCTTCCGTCCTTCCGTCCTTCCGTCCTTCCGTCCTTCAGTCCTGCTGCGGGGCATTGCGGTCGCGCTCCCCCCTCTCCATCAGTCTGGGCTGGGACACGTTGCCGGCGTCTGGCAAGAGGACGCGACCGGCAGCAGCTGATCGGAGGAATGGACTCCACGCGTGGCCGTCGTCGATTACAGGCCGGGTCTGCGCCATTGACCCCGGTGTGCGTCAGTTTATGACTTTGTACGACCGGGACGGACGCACCGCGAGCGTCACTGACACATACGCGGTGCTCTGTCGACGATTCGACGCGATCGATGCGATGCGTTCCACGCTCGACCGTCTGGACAATGCGAGTAAAGCGGTGCCAAGAGAGGCTCGGCGCACGAGAGTCAAAGCGCGAGCGGCGCGCAGCTCCCGACGAAAGAAGACTGCTCTTCACCGCCAGCGCCATCGACTTCGCCGACGGATCCGGTTTACACACCGTCGTGTTCGCCGGATGGTCGCCGATATGCACCAGAAGATCTCCTCGTGGTTGGCGGACCATTATCGATGCGTGCTGCTGCCATCGTTCCAGACGAAGGCAATGGTGGCACGCTACGAGCAGATAGTTGCGACCGATGGGGCGCCAGTGGCCATCTCAGAGCAGCAGCAGCAGGCCGAACGACCACCAGACGCGCTACCGCCACCCGCAACCCGCAACGGCAGCAGCCCAGGCCGGCGACATGCCGATCTCGAACGCGCAGGCCATCCGTCGATGGAAGCGCGAGCGTCGCCGACAACGCCGTGAGCGTCGTCAGCGCCGCATACCGTCCTCTACTGCGAGGGCGATGCTCGCTCAGTCGCACTTCAAGTTCAAGACGCTCCTCCGCTACAAGATGGCGCGCGCGGGCGGCCTCCTGATCGACTGTGAAGAAGAGTTCACGTCAAAGACGTGCTCGTGGTGCGGCGAGATCAACGAGGGCCTCGGCGTGAGCCCCCTGTTCCAGTGTCCGTCGTGCGGGATTCGCCTCGATCGAGACATCAACGCAGCGCGGAACATTCTCCACAAGAACAAGGATATGCTGGCGTAGCTCTCGCTCGCGTGCTCCAACCGGTGAGCCTCCATCGCGGTGTCCTGTCGACAGGGGCAACTCTGCTGGTCGTTATAGGCCCAAGACGTTTGTCAGAGGCAGAATCAGACCTCGAACCATTGCGAATCTTTCGACTGATCTGATTCCGCATCTTGCGACCTGCAACGAGAGCGACGAAGTGGCCGACGGACGACTTCCCAGGGCTGTCTCCGCGCGTGGCTGCCGCAATCCCCAGGGCGATGAGAAGCCGGACACTTCTCTCAATGGCAGCGCGGCTTCTCGCCGTCATTGCTAGCGCCGCTTTCGCAGGGCTGGCGGTGGCTGGCGGCGCTGAACGGACCGGCGAAGAAGCGGTTTCTGCGCAAGATGCGGCACTGCAGGAAGAAGTGGCGAGCTTGATGAGCATGCACCTGCGGGATATCGAGGTCCTGAGCTTCACGCTCGCGGCGCTAGCGGTCCTCATATCGGCAGGGGGGAAGATAGACGGCGGCGGCGCGCTGGACGTGATCTACATCCTCGTGCTGCGCCTTGGACCGACGGTTCGTTGCGGGGGAATGGGCGTGAGGAGCCCTCTACACGAGCGTGACGGGGACTAATTGTGTGCCCTTGCGTTGCATGCGGCAGGAAGCGATTGCACTATCGAGTGTCACCATTTTCGGCGGAGGTAGGGCGTGCACAAGATCCATTGGAGGACCCTCATCGACTGCGCTAACCGATCGTTTGCCTGTGATAGCCGTCGCGGATCTGCTTGCGGACTTCAAGCGCTCCAAGCGATTCGTCTCTGGGCCACTTATCGACTGGCAGTTGATGCTGATCATGCAGCCGATGCTTCTCAGTGCGTTGAGCTCTCTCATCGGGGTGTTTGCGCTCATAACCGATCGATCTAACGGCAAGTGGCGTCAATGCAGTGGGAGCGGCGTTTGGCGCGTCGATCGGCACGATGCTGCCGACGTGGCTGCTGCTGATTGCGCTCGCGATCTACCTGGTGTGGACCGGAACGCACGCAGCAAAGAAAGCGGTGAAGACTGCGAGACAGGAGCAGTGGCGCTGCGTCGGCGGACACGAGACCGTCTTGCTCCTGGGAGCCCCCGGATCGGCCTTTCAGGTTGGTCTGCTTGCTCACTTCACGACGTTCCAGTCAACTCACCGTAGCTCTGCAATGTGCCAGAATGACGACGCGTACGTGAGCTACACTGCCTCGATCCCGTGGAAGAAGGTCGGCCTGAACGCTGGCGTGTTCTCCGGAACGCTGCTGCTCACGTCACTCCAAGGCGGGGCGCTGTACCCCAGCCCGCTCGGTATCCCGCCGACGTCGTTCCTGTTCCTGTTCGTCTCGATGATGCCGTTCGTGTTCCTGTCGGTCGTCTCGCACTACTTGATGAAAGACGCCGTCGCCACCTACCAGCACCAGCAGAACCCGCGCTACATCCTGCAGCCGAACGAGGTGCAGGTACGGCTGATTCCTCGCTCGACTAGCTGGTAGGATGCTTGTTCCGTGGACTGACACCTTGTCAACCATCTCGTGGGCGGATGCAGTGGTCGCCGAGCTCGATCCGCAGCTTCCCGCTCAAGTCCCTCGGCGCGGGCACAGTCTCCGGCATGTTCGGCGTAAGCGGCGGTGTTGTGTGCGGCCCGCTTCTCCGCGGGATCGGCGTCGGTCCTGCCTCCGCGTCGGCGATGACGGCGACTGCTGCCTTCTTCTCCACCGGCCGTGCGTGGTAGACCTCTCTTGCTGCTGGCGCGTGGTTCGCATGGACGAGTGACTCACCGCCCTGCTCGTGCCCCAACCAGAGGCCGCGTTCAACTACTTGCTGTGGGGCAAGCTCACCTTCCGCCTGGCGCTGCTGGCACTGCCGCTGGGCTTCGTGGTGACGCTGCTCGCGCGCTTCGTGCTCGCGCGCGTCGTTCGCAGGTTCCGCATCCGCACGCTGCTCTTCGCCACGATGGCGCTGCTCATCGTCGGCAGCTTCGTGCCCATCAGCGTGAGCGCCATCTTGCACCTGTAGGCGCGGCCGCTATCCGGACGTCCGCAGCGGTTTTGGCATGGCGTCGAGCGTCTATGGCAGGCTCAGGGCTCCATCCAGCATCTTGTGCGAGGCGTCGGCAGCGTGACGGCAAATGGATTCACTGGTCGTGTTGAACTTTGCAATGAAGTATACGTTTGGAGTATACTTACTATACGCTCAATCTCGGGTCGGTCTCGGGTCGGGCTTGACC
This sequence comes from Phytopythium litorale, assembly GCA_023338075.1. Classification (NCBI taxonomy): domain Eukaryota; phylum Oomycota; class Peronosporomycetes; order Pythiales; family Pythiaceae; genus Phytopythium; species Phytopythium litorale. Next base: position 28,705 of record JAADYB010000128.1, read on the forward strand.
CGTGGCTGAGAGGCATGGGTCAGCCCCGACCCACGGCCCACGCTTTGCGAGGGGGAGTGGGGCATACAATTTCCAAGTTATCCGGCGTCGATCCGAGCGGCCGACCAAAGAGAAAGGCAGGCTCCATCCAAGGCGACAGCGACCTGAGCGACCTGGGCAGCGAGCGGGACGAAGGCCGCGGGCGCGGCGAAGAGATCGGCGCCGCGTGTGTGTGCGCGTGTGTGCAGTGAAGGAGCGTGCGCAGACGGAGACCTCCGCGGGCGACTGTAGCGGGCGGCATCGCGGGTTTCCCCCGGACAGACGGCGAGAAAGGGCGGAGAAGGATCGCCCAGCATGGCCGAGAGCGGCGCGAACCGGAAGCGCGTGAGCATCGCGGGCATCGTGAACGGGTCGCCCCCGCCCGCGAACAAGAAGATGCGGCTCGAGCTGAACGAGCCGCCGCCGCAGGTGCGGGCCACGTGCAATGGGAGCGGAGTCTGGGCGTGGGTGGAGGAGCTGACGCGTACTTGTGTGTGCGCGTGCGTGTGTTCGCCGCGCGGTAGGCCAACCCGGACACGATCGAGGCGGTGCGGCAGCGCAACCGGGCGCTGGAGCTGGACATGAAGGAGAAGAACCGGCGCATCGCCTTCCTGGCGCACAAGTGCGAGGCGCTGTACCGGCAGCGCGTGCTGGCGAACGCGTCGCTGCAGGGCGTCCAGAACCAGTGGTCGCACGTCCTGGATGAGGTCCGCGAATCCATCGCCGCGCTGGACGCGTCCACGTCGTCGGAGAAGTGGACCAAACCGCTCGAGTCGCTGCGGACGATCGGAACGGTGCATGTGGACCCCGCGAGCATTACGCTCCACTTGCCCGAGTGGTTCATCGGCATCAGCAACGACAAGGAGGAGGGGTCGGCGGAGCTGCCGTCGTCGAGCGAGAGCACCATGGACAGTGACCAACGTATAACCACGAGCGCGGAGCTGACAGAGATCGAGCGGGAGGTCGAGGCGCAAGGCGAGCGGAAGCGAGAGGAGACGGTGGAGTTGCTGCAGAGATTGGTGGCCGCTGTGGCGCAACAGGGCTCAAAAGACGATAGTGCGGCGCTGCAGTACGCGCACATCGTCCAAGAGAAGCGCGACGCACTGGACGAAGCGATGAAGCTGAAGAACCAGCTCGATGCGGTGCGTACTTTGAGCACTGTTACTTGCGTCGACAGTCGAGTTGTCGGGTACATCAGCGTCTTTTGGGCGGTGTCGCTAATGCTGTCCCTTGTCATGCTGCGGTCAGTACCGGCACCGACTGACGACTATGGAGCGCGACCTAGAATACAAAGAGGCGGAACGGCACCGAGCGTGCCGCGATTATGACCGCCTGCAGAAGCACATCGAAGAGCATGGGATAGACGCGAATGCAAGCGCAGCCGACAGCAAGGGTGGTGACAGCATCAATGGGTCGCGGAGTGCTGACCGTAAAACTGAAGCTGGTGTGAAGGAAGAGAAATCTGCTAGCGTCGACCTAGAGCAAGCGGCACGAGAGAAGACGCTGCGGGACAACGTCGCCATCCTGAGCACCAAGCTGTATCATGAGCGCACCAAGTTGGACGGGTTTCGGCGGGATCTTGAGCGGTACAAGGCGCTTGAGCAAGCGGTACGTACGCACGACGCTGGTTTGTGGTGATATTGACTGGGACGAAGGATCAACTAACGCCTGTGCATGTTTGTGTTGCTTGTGCTGGTACTTGGGCATCAGTGGACAAAAGAGGAAGCCTCATTGAAGCAAGAGTATGCCGACAAAATTCAGCAGTTGCGAGACGAGAGCGCACACCACGCAGAAGAGTTTGCCAAAATCCGATTCAAGGCCAAGGTACTTCCAGCGGCGGTTGGTGTCACTCGCGGTGCTGGACTCACATGCAGCGTCTGCTGTTTGTGCAGGACATCGAGAACCACGTGGCGGACAAGTGGCAAAAGAAGGTCGCCAAGATGCAAGCCGACGTGGCCAAGTTCAAGGCCCAAGTGGATGAAATCAACATCAAGAACATGGCGTTGCGCGAAAAGTTGTCGAACGCTTCGTCGTTCCGGGACCAGGTTTGTTTGTCGGCTGTCGGGCTGCTTTGACTTGCCATGGCTAAAATGTTTTATCTGTTGTATTTTCGTAGCTGAGCGAGATGAAGACGGATTTCGAGTCCATGAAGCGTGAAAACGAGCGCCTGAAGACACTCGTGAAGCAGGCGAAGGAGCGTGAAGACCGTGTTCAGCAGGCGTTCGAGAACTCGAGAGTGCGAGAGCTTGCGGAGAAGGTGGGTGTTGTTTTGTTATCGAACCAGCATGCCGAGCATATTGGCTTCATGAGATTGTCTCTGACCTCGACATTGTTTATTTCGCCTCTGAACTAGGTTTCTTCGCTGGAAAGCACCAAGGCGGAGCTAAAGAAGACCTACGACACGCTGATAGGCGCAATCGAGTACGTGCTGCTGCTGCTGAGCATACCATTCGTTTGCGCATTGTGGCTGGTCGGTGCCTGACGGTCATTCCGCTGTGGTTTGTTTCAGGAAAAGTGCCGACACACAGGTAGCAGGATGTACACAACGCATCGCGGAGCTGGAGGCGAAGTACGAAGACGAAGTTGCTCGTCATGAAGCGACGCGGTCTGAGCTCGAGACCCTCCAGACAACCATCGAAGAAGTCAAGGCGACTGCCGACGCGTCCCGTGACGAGAACGACGCGCTCGTGGCGGAGATTGAAACTCTCGCGGCGGAAATGGACGAGATCCGCCATGCGCGGAAGAAGCTCATCCAGCAGATTGACGAGAAGCGAAACTCGTGCAAGAAGCTGCACTCGCAGGTGCAGCGCGAAGAGCAGGCGAAGGCGCAGTACTTTGAGGAAATCACTGCCGTTCGGCTGCAAGTGTCGTCGCTCAGCGCCGTGCACAAGCATCAGCAGTCAGTCATTGATGCTGCCAAGGTACGCGCACATTCCCCTCTCTGCCTCGGACTCTGGCACAGTGCTGACTGGCATGCGATTGTGTAGGAGGCACTCGCGGCGAAGGAGAAGGAGTTGGAGCTTCTGAAGGAGCACGTCAAGAACACCGAGGCAGAGCGCGAAGTCTCCGATTCGGAGAAGCGCAAGATCCTCCGCGAAGCCGAGGTAGCCAAGCAGATTTACACGACCGAGGCGACGCAAAAGCAGCAGCTGATGCTCCAGGAGAAGCGGCGTCCGTGCGACCAGTGCGATACGCTGCGCAAGAAGCTCGAGGACACCGAGAAGCAGCTCAAGATTGTCAAGTTGACCACGAACAGTAGCAGCAGCTCGGGCTCCGCCCTCTCGGATTTGGAGCACCTGGAGCTTCAGGACCTGCAGAAGGTGGTGAGGTGCAGCGTGTGCCAGGACCGCAAGAAGTCTGTCATCATCTCCAAGTGCTTCCACATGTTCTGCAAGGAGTGCGTGGACAACAACCTCAAGTCGCGCAACCGCAAGTGCCCGACGTGCAAGAAGATGTTCGGCCAGGACGACGTCAAGTCCGTGTGGATCACATAGAGGCGAATGGCGGCACGTCTCGGTCGGCAGCGCGAGTCACTGTGCATCGGCCCCATGCATGCCTCTCATCCAGAGGGAGCGCAAGGCGACGTGAGTTGATCGAGCAAGCTCTCCTTCGATGGACTCGTTCGCCTCGACGCTGTGGCGATATCAGCGAGTGCCGCGAATGGACCAGCCACGACAAGACGGACGAGGGGCGAAGCGATGCCGGCGGGTGTACCAAGTGTACGAATATACTTTGGATGGATGCACTGGCCTCCGCGGAGGCGTTCACCGACGGCGTTGATGGTCTCCGTCTTCCGCATCACCACCAAAGCAGGCGCGGTCTCTTCTTGGCAGTCTTTGCGTGGAGTTGTATCAACTTTTCATCAATGAAGGATCGTTCACCACACCAACACCCTGCAGCACTTGATCAACTTGTCTCCTGGACGACAAACGTTGACACTCTCCTTCCCAGCACTGTCCGCAGCCAACGATGGCTGGCAAGCGGCGCGCGGGCAGCATGTCGGCGGCCAGCAAGCGCCGCCGCTCCGACACCCGCGGTCCCTCCTCCTCCTCCTCCCCGCTGTATGCAGCCTCGGACGCCGTGCTCGTGCTCGGAGACGGCGGTACGTCGCCCCGCTCCCTCGCAACCGCAACCCAACGCTCGCCACTCATCCCTCTTTGCCCGACAGACTTCTCCTTCTCGCAAGGCCTCGCGAGCCACCGCGGCTCGGGCACCGGCGTCGTCGCCACGTCCTTCGACTCGGAGACGCGTGTCAAGAGCAAGTACCCGAACGCGGCGGCCTGCATCGCGGCCGTGCGGCGCGCCGGCGGACTCGTGCTGCACGGCGTCGACGCCACCAAGCTGCACTTGCTGCCTCGGTCCGCGCCTGTGGACCACGGGGACGCAGCCACAAAGGGGAAGAAGAAGCCGCTGCCCGCCTTCTTCCAGTACATCGTCTTCAACTTCCCGCACAGTGGGCAGCAGCGCGTGCACATCAACCGCGCGCTGCTGCTTGACTTCTTCGAGAGCGCGCGCGGCCGACTGCTGCCGCGCGGAGAGGCTCACGTGACGCTCAAGACGCGGCCGCCGTACTCCAACTGGCTGGTCGAGGAGCAGGCCAAGGCCGCCGGCTTGGTGCTCAAGGAGCGGCGCACGTTCGACGCGCGGCTCTTCCCCGGGTACCGCCACCGCACGACCGACCCGCAGGCCAAGAAGTTCGAGGCCGAGCGGTGCGTCACGTACACCTTCGTCGTGAACCGCGCCAAGGTACGAGCTTGCCACGCAGCATGAGACGCTGGGGAGTTGGCACTGGAGCTGACACTGATCGCTTGTTGTGCAACAGTACCCGTTTGATCCCAACGCGGTGCCAGAAGCGGTGGAGGAGGGGGAGCTCGCGAGCTCGCCCGAGGCTTCAGAGCGCGATCACCACGTTGATGATGCCATTTCTCCTCCCGTTGCAGTGAAGCGTCAGAAACCAGTCAGGTCCGCAGTCGTGCGTGTGTCCGTGCCGGAGCCTACGCGGTCGCCGCTCAACCACGTCGCCAATGGTGCTTGCGACCGCGGTACTCGCTCCAGCACTTGGCAGCCGTGGACTCCACTCCACCGACGCGCGTGCGTTGTTCAGCGGCGTCTCGTTGTCCGTGCCAGCCACCAACGATAGATTAGCCTTAGAGTAATAGACGCTGGAAACCTGCCGGCTGGCCACCAACCGGTGCCAATCCATTCGCCGGTCACGCTGGCGGTCCGCTCCAGTCTTCGCCACTCCAGTTTGATGCTCTCGAACCCGTTCTTCGACTCGGAAGGTCGTCCTGTAACCACAGCGCGTTGCTTCAACTGCTTCCAAAGCAGGCGCTACTTCTTGCCTCGCCCTCTGGAGCCTCCGCGGTCCTTCGCACTCCCTTCAGCACCGCCGTCGCCATCGACCTGCTCCTCGTCTCGCCCGTAGATCTTCATGGTGGTCAGGAAGAGCTGCTCGACGCCCGCGTCTCTGCAGGCAGCCGCGAGCGCCGCCATGCCACTCTTCTCCGGGAACTCGCGGAAGCCGCGCGGCAGCTTGCGCATCTGCTCGACGCTCCGGCCCTCGCCACGCTCAGTCTGCTCTCCGCGCACGACCATCTGCTTCCAGCGCAGGTGCTGCAGGCGGCGCACGTACTCCTGCACATCTTGCTCGGTCCCCTCGACGATGACGACGCCCGGCCAACCGATCTTGCTGAAGCCCGAGAGCTGCAGCTCTAACGCCCACTCCATGACGACCTGCCGCTTGGTCGGCGCGATGATGTGGTGAAAGTAGATGGCGCGCCGACCCAGCACTTGCTCGGCCATCGCAGGCGCTGGCGCTTCATCTGGTGACGCGCCATACAGCTGTCTGCCATCATTAGAGTCACCAGCCGACGCTTCTGACCGGCGGCGGTCGTGTGCGGCGGAGAGGAAGGCGCTCATGTGTTGATACAGCTCGAGCACGACGACTTCTCCGGCGCGCGCGGCGCTTGTGGCCAGCGCCTGCAGCTGCGCATTGAGCGCCTCCTTCTCCTCCCGGCTCAGCACCGAGCAGCCGACGCTGATCGTGGCAGCGGAGTGAGGGTACGCCGCCGGGCACGCGATCTCGAGCTTCGGCACGTCGCCACCAGCACCTCGCAGGTCGTGGAAGCGCAGCGAGTAGCGGACGAGAGTCTCGTCGCTGGCGCCGACAGAGACGCCCGCGACCAGCAACTCGCGTAGAGAAGCAGGCACGTCCATCTCCTCGCGGTCGGGGAACATGCTGAGCATACACTCGAGCTCCTCGAGCTGTCGCGCGCGGCTCGAGTCCGCCATCGACTCCATTGTGGAGAGTATTGAGATGCGCATCATGCACTGACCTGCTCGCATCCTGTCCCTTGCACTAGACGAGAGACTCCCGTGTGACGTGTGATAAATGAACCCAACCTTGAAGCCGCGTGTTACCCTTTTCAAGGTAATGCAACCTGGTGGAAAATGGCGGGAAGTGCATTGGCACATGGCGGAATGGCGGGACGGCGGGTGTTCCGCGTGGCGCTGGTGCGCGCGCGAGGCAGGAGCCGGCGACGATTACAGGCGCTGCGACGGCTGATGGAGCTGGAGGTGGGCGAGACGCAGCTGCGGGTGCGGCTGTGGGCGGGCGGCGCGGCGGTGGCGGTAACTGAGGCTGAAGCCGCGGACGTCAAGCGCGTGCGGGTCAAGGGTCGACTGATGCGCGTGCAGAAGGAGAGGGCGGAGATCGCGTACGCTGTGGGCGTGTGGGTCAAGGCTGAGATGCAGTCGTGGAGTCACTGACGTCTCTCTCTCTCTCTCTGTCTATGCATGGCGGAAGGCTGCGGTTCGAGAGCGAGCAGGACGCGATCGACGCGGCAACCGACATGATGGATGCGTATGGTACGCCGCCGCCAACTCTTCCGCGCCATCAACTCACGACTCATACAGATGACTGGGACGTGCCTTGCTGAGCCAGGAGTCGACCCCGAGATCCTGACGCTGCGAGACGCCTGCAGCCCGACAGAGACGCGCACGCGGGACGACATGGGCCACATCGCCGCGCAGTTCCTCGTGGACCCCGAGCTGCGGCGGTCGGTCCGCGCGCTGCACTCGCAGCTCGAGCGTCTGCTTGCTGACGGACAAGCAGCCAGCGGCACGGAGGAGCTCGTCCGCGTGTGAGTCCTAACCGGCCGGCATTGCCATCCTGAATTACGTCTCATTGAATTTACACGCGCTGCTTCTTGGCCTTCTTCTTAGCGGCCGCGCTCTTGCCGCTCGGCCGCTTGGCCGCCTTCGGGGCCGGCTTGGCCTCCATGACGGGCTCCTCCGCACTGGCGTCGTCGACGTCGCTGTCACTCTCGGTCGCGTCGGCCACGGGTGAGTCGCTGGCCACCGTCTCGGCCGCCACGGGCAGCAGGTTCTTCATCGACACGATGCTGAAGTCCACCAGGTACGACTTCTGCAGCATGCGGTCCACGCGCTGCAGGTGGCGCTCCGAGTACGCGATGAGCGCGTCGACCGTGCGGCCCATGTCGTCGATCTTCTGGAGACGGCTGGGCGGAAGCTCGCGCAGCAGCGTCGCCAGCAGCGCCTGGCACACGGCGCTGTGCTTGGCGTTCGTGTTCCACTCCTTGACCCACTCGAGCAGCGTCTTGAGCTGCGCGTCGCTGTCCGCCAGGCTGTGGATCACGGGGGCGAACACGTCCTCGACTACGAAACTCTCGCCGGCGGCCGCGGCCTGGTCCGGCCGGTCCTTGTGGCGTGGACCCTCCATCAGGTCGTTCAGGATCTGTAGCAGCCGGTGCGGGTGCCCGAGCTCGAACGCGATCTGCACCGCGTCCAGCAGCTTGTCGTTGCGCAGACAGTTGAACAGCTCCTGCTCCTTGAGCACCTTGTCCTCCTTGGTCTTCTGCAGCTCCAGCTCCTCCTCCTCGGTGAAGTCGCGCCACAGGTGGATGGTCGAGTCGGCGCCGCCGCTGACCAGCTCGGACCCGTCCTTGGCTGCCGACAAGGCCCAAATCTTGTCCTCGTGCTTGTCGAACGTCGCCTCGCACTCGTTGCTCTTGATCGTCCAGAGCTTCAACAGCCCATCCGCACCCGCCGACACGAGCTGCATGCCCGCGCACACGAACTGCACGCCGAGCACGGACGCCGTGTGACCCTCGAACGTCTTAAGACACGAAAAGTCCTTGACCGACCAGATCTTGACCGTCTTGTCGCCGCTCGCCGACGCCAAGCACTGGTCCACGGGCGAGAACTCGACCGCCCACACACCGCGCTTGTGGCCGCGGCACGTGCCGGCGAGTGCCAGCAGACTCGCGCCGTTCGACGTCTGCGCGTGCCACACCTTGATGAGCTTGTCCTGCGACGCACTGGCGATGAACCGGTCGTTCGGGCTCACGGCCAGCGCGTTCACGTCCTTGTCGTGCGCGCGCACGGCCGCAAGCGTCGTCACCGTCACCGACTCGCTCGTGTGCTTCTTGCCGCCGGCGTACGACGCCGACAGCGACTTGAGACTCCACATCTTGAGCGTCTTGTCCGAGCTCCCCGACACGAAGAACGCCGAGCCCATGGAGAAGTTGGCGATCTTCTGCGAGATGGCCACCGCGCCAAGCGACTCCGTGTGGCCCGTGCACGTCGCGACGCAGCGGCGCTCGGCCACGGACCAGACGCGGGCCGTGCGGTCCTTGGAAGCCGAGACCAGCCACTTGCCGTCCGGGGACACGGTCAGCGCCATGACGATGTCCGTGTGGCCCGACAGCAGCTCGCACGACAGCGTGTCGCGGTTCAGCAGCCGGATCTGCTCGCTGTTGGTCGCCACGGCGATCTGGTTCGACACGCCCGTGCCGTCCGCCGTCGGGATGTACTTGAGGTTGAGGATGTCGTCGTTGTAGCCGATGATCTGCGTCGAGCGCGCCAGCTTCTCGCTGAAGACCAGCAGGTTCTGGTCCGCCGACACGGCGATCAGCTCCCGCTTGTCCGGGTTCTGCAGCAGCGCCAAGTACTTGAGCGTGTCCGACTCGGGCGCCTGCGTGAACACGTTCGAGCAGCTCGCGCCGGTGCTGCGCCACGCGCGCAGCAGGCCCTTGTCGCCCGCCGTGACGAAGCAAATGGCCTTCTTGTCCTCCTCCGACTCGTCCGCCGGCTCGCTCTTCTTGCCCTTCTTCTTGCCGCCAGTCTTGTCGCCAGGCTTGACGCAGGCAAAGTCGTTCGGGATCACCTGCAGGCCCTCGACGGCCTCGTGCACGAGCACCGTCTTGGCGAGCTTGTTGCTGCGCATATCCCAGAAGTTGACCACCTTGTCGCGGCCGGCCGTGAGCAGCGTGTACCCGTCGCGCGAGAAGGCGACGCACGTGGCGGGGCTCATGTGGTCCTGGATGCACGCGAGCTGCTCCTGCGCGTACAGGTCCCAGACGCGCACGGTGGCGTCGTCGCTGCTCGAGACGAGCTGCAGCCGCTTCGGGTCCGGGTGGAACTGCACGAGCGTCACGATGCCTGCGTGGCCGCGAAAGTTGTGCGTGCAGAAGCCCTTGTCCACGTCGAAGACCTTGACGGCGCGGTCGCTGCCGCCCGTAGCCAGCAGCGTCCCTGTCGGGTCGAAGTCCATGGCGAGCACGGGCGTCTCGTGCGCCTTGATCGTGCGCAGACACGTGAACGTGTCGAGGTCCCAGAGCCGCAGCAACAGGTTGCGGCCGGCCGTCACGAGCTGGTTGCGTCCCGGCCGC
>JAADYB010000129.1:0-38307 GCA_023338075.1 Phytopythium litorale
GCAGACCGTCAAGGAGAGCTTCGGGACGCAGACCGTGCTGGTGATCGCGCACCGCATCCACACGATCCTGCACTGCGACAAGATCGCCGTGATGGCGGCGGGCCGCGTGGCGGAGTTCGGTCGCCCCGACGAGTTGCTGGCCCGCCCAGAGTCGCTCTTCGCGCTGCTCGCAAAGCAATCGGGCTTGCTCTTGGTCTGAAGTAGACGCGGATGGATTTTGTGCAAGTGGCTTGAAGCCATCAGCCATCCCGACGAAGTTGAAGCACTTGGTAATCCATGTGGACTACATGCAGTATATTCCTCAATACGTGTGTGATATATAATATATATTTGGTGTGTACCACTCTGTTTGGGCGTTTGAAATGATGGGGATCGCACGACAGTCAGGAACATCGAGGCTCGACGCTCGAGGCTCAAGGTGGCTGAGCGATGAGCGACGGCGAGAGCGACGACGACGTGCAGCTATACAGCGCGCTAGAGCGCAACCGCAGGCAGCCCAAGCGCATGTTTGGTACGTCCACTGGCTCGCCGTCTGGCCGTGGCTTCGGCCCGAGTCGGAGCGAGAGGTGTGAGGGCTCGTGACCTGACGGATGAGACCGCGCGACTCGCAGTGTCGCTGGACTCGGAAAGCGAGTCGGACGACGAGTGGGGCTCCGCGACGCCGCCGAGGGTGCGGCGGAAGCGCAAGGCAGCGTCCTCACCGCCGTCCAACGGGAAGAAGGCGGCCGCGAAGAAGGCCAAGGCTGTAGATGACGAGGAGGAGGAGGAGGAGGACGCTGGGGAAGCGGACTGTGAGTAAGCCATGTCACCTGCTGCGCTGGGCGATTTCCTTCTGATCTGTGCGGCCTGTGGTTTACGCCCAGGCGCGGAGGAGGTGACGCCCAAGAAGAGTCTGTACGAGGACCTGCTGACGCCCGAGGAGCTGGAGGCGGAGCGCGAGCGCAAGAAGTTGATGGAGCTCGAGATTTCGCTGCGCCTCGCGCGGGACAAGACGCTCTCCCAGACGCGCGCCGTCATGAAGTACGTTTGGATGCATTGGAGTTGCAGGAGCAGCAACGTAACGCACACGATTGCTCGCGCCTGCAGCAAAGTGTCTTCGTTCCAGACGCAGGCGGCGAATGCGATCGAGCTGCTCGACTCGGACTCGGACGACGATGCGGTGGAAATTATCGATCCCCCGCAGCAAGGCACCGCGCCTTCGTCGATTGCAGCGGCTTCTGCCGCGGTGATAGCCGTACCAGCTCCGTCACCTAGCGTCCGTGGCGAGCGGATCAAGCTCCATGTCCGCTCGAATGGCGGCGCGATCGACGAGATCGCCATCCATATGGTGAGTCTCGTCATCGCAAAATACAGGACGCGCTCGATGCAAGTCGTCTCTCACATCAACACGGCGTGGCTTTGGGGCTGCAGAACGACTCGTTTGACCTGCTGTACACCAGCTTCTGCGACCTCCACGGCCTGCCGCGCTCCGCCGTCAAGATGACGCTGGACGGCGAGGAGGTGTCGCTGACCGGCACGCCAGCCGCCAGCGACCTTGATACGGGCGACCTCATCGACGCCAAGGTCGACTTCTCTCAGCGGGTGCAGGAGAACGTCAAGCGGTATCTGCGCTTGCGCCTCGTGGTCTTTGGAAAGCGCGCGGAACCATTCAGGATCGACGCGGTGAGTCTCGCTTGGCTTTCGTCTTTTGCCTCCTAGGATAGAGAGATGATGGAGCTGACGCTGACTCTGGCGATCAGCGATCCACGGTGGAGAAGCTGCATGCGTCCTTCTGCGCCAAGCACAGCATCTCGAACCCCGACGACGTGCTGATGAGTGTCAACGGCCAGCCGCTCGATCTCAACGAGATGATCGAGTTCTACGGCCTGATCGACGGCGATGAAGTCTCGGTCCAGATTAATAATTATGTGGACGCGGCGGCCATCCCGGTCCAGCTCCGCTTCGAAGACGGCTCCTCGAGTGTCGAGCATGTGCTTCCGGTACGCTCGCGGCTGCTCGGGTGCTGTCTGCCTAGTCTTGAATCTAACGATGCGGCGGGCAATGCGGTCGATGTCCAGAGCGACAGAGTGCAGGTGCTGCTCGAGAAGATCGCCGACCTGAAGCAGTGCACGGTCAGCTCGATCTCGCTGCGGATAGATGGAGAGACCATGGCGCCCGCCCTGACCTTCACGGTGCGTACAGTCGAGGTGTCGAGACGAGAGGATGATCAAGCGTTGACTTCTGTGTGTGTTGGTTGGTTCGGCAATTAGCACTTTGATCTGGAAGGCGACGAGCTCATCGACGTCAAGATGGGTCAATGACAAATACTCTTTGTTGCTTTACTCTGTGGTGGCATTGGTGGTCGTCGCTTGCTCTCCACGCTGATGCTGGTTCAGTTCGTGCATCCCCTCAGCGCGGGCTTAGATCCTGCGCAGTGGGTAGGTGCGGTGGACGCTTCGTGCGCGAGACGACGAGCACGAGCGCGAAGGCGGCGAGGTGAGCGAGCAGCAGGCCGAGGTACCAGGCGGGAGCCCAGGGCGTGTCGAGGTCCAAGAACGGGTACGGCCAGAAGCCGCGGGCCACCGTGCCGTGCAGGATCCATGCAAAGATGGCGTAGATGGACGGCCAGAGCAGCATGAGCGGCAGTGCGTCGACCGACGCGCGGTGGTGCGTGGCCAGGAACTCGATCTGCAGCAACACGACGTTGACACCGTGCTGGCAGTAGCTGACCCAGTTGAGGATCTTGTCCCGCTGGTGGATCCTCTCGGCGTACGGGAGCAAGATGGTCCAGACGACGACGGCGATGAGGATCGAGGTCGCCAAAAGCACGTCTAGCAGCAGGTCGGCGCGCAGCCAGCCCCTCGGCCGGCGCCGCCGCCCTCCAGCCGACGAGGACGGCCCCGTGTTAGCCCAGCGGCGGTACGGGCTCGTCGAGCCGTCGTCCAGCAGCGCCGCGTAGGCCTGGGACCCATGCAGCGCGCGCTCCTTCATCAGCCGGCGCGTCTCGAGCGCGGCGAAGGCGAAGTAGACACCCTGCCCGATGAAGTTCCACGACGTGTAGAACGCGAGGCAGCGCGCGCGCGAGCGGATGACGTCGCCGATCTGCACGACCACGTAAAATGCGACCACAGTCACGCGGAAGCGCAGAAGCCCGCGCAGCGTCCAGCACGCGCGCGGCTCGAGGAGCGGCGGTACGGGCGGCAGCGCGTCCGGGTCCTCGCCGTCGAACAGCGGCGCCGCCGAGCCGCCGCGCGCCGGCTTGTCGAGCAGCAGGCGCTCGTGGCGCGTGCTGCGGCGGTAGAGCAGCCATATCGCGGCCGTCAGCGCGCCCGCGAGCTCCGCTGAGACGGCCAGCGCCTCCCACGAGACGCCAAGCTTGGCCATCGCGTCCGCCATCTTGGAGCTTCTCGCAGGTGCCGATCTGGGAATCACGATTTTGCTCCAGCGGGTTGATTTTTCCACCAATGACCAAGCGGTTCGATGAAATTTCGTCATGTTTACAGCGAATCAAACGTGCTTGTATTGCATCCACGAGCTTTGATTCGTGTATAATTGCCTCAATGTGAGTGACGGGTTGATGCGCATGAATGATGGTGCTGAACCCACGCCGCACGCCCATCAGATCATTCCCACCACCAAGCAGCCAGCCGCTTCCTCCATCGCCTCCTCCCGCCGCTCGCCAGCGCCGCGCGACGCCCGCCCCACGGCCCACAACGAGATGATCGACATCGGCGCCAACCTGACCAACCGCCAGTACCAGCGGGACCTCCCGCAGGTGCTGCGCCGCGCCGCGCAGGCCGGCGTCAGCGCCGTGCTCGTCACGGGTACCAGCGCGCGCGCCAGCGCTGATGCCGTGCGCCTCGCGCGCCGCTTCTCCCTTGGGACCCACAACAAGGGAGAAGGCGGTGCTGCTGCTGCTATTCCGAGGCTGTTCGCGACTGTCGGCGTGCACCCGCACGACGCCAAGGACTTCCGCGAGGGCGAGACGCTGGCCGAGCTGCGCGCGCTCATCGAGAGCAACCGCGACGGCGTCGTCGTGGCCGTGGGCGAGTGCGGCCTGGACTTCAACCGTAACTTCAGCTCGCGCGAGGACCAGGAGCGCGCCTTCCGCACGCAGGTGGCGCTCGCGTGCGAGCTGCAGCTGCCGCTCTTCCTGCACGAGCGCGAGGCGCACGAGGCGTTCGTCGGCATCCTCGAGCCCTTCCGGCAGGCGCAGCAACTGCCACCCGTGGTCGTGCACTGCTTCACGGGGACAGAGCGCGAGCTGCGCGCGTACGTGGCGCTCGGCTACTACATCGGGCTCACGGGCTTCGTCTGCATGGACTCGCGCGGCTTCAAACTGCGGCAGATGGCGTCGCTCATCCCGCTCGACAGGCTCCTGGTCGAGACGGACGCGCCATACATGTATCCCTACAGCAGAGGCGGCGGCAAGAGCGCGAGGTCGCGCTGCGAGCCCAAGGACGTGCGCGCGGTGATTGAGACGCTCGCGAGCTGCTACGGCCTCACGCCCGACGAGATCGCGCGGCACACGACGGACAACGCGACGCGCGTCTTCCAGCTCGACCGCTACGTTGCTCGGCCTGCTTCCAGCGCTGCTATTCCACCGCCAGCGCCACTGCCGACGACCATTAAGACAAACGGCGTAGTGGACCACCCAGAAGACCTTGTCAGCATTGATGGAGGCAGCGGGGAGGGCGGCGGACAGTTGCTGCGCGTCTCCATGGCGCTGGCCGCGCTCTTGAGACGCACCATCCGCATCCACTCGATCCGCGCGAACCGCCGACTGCCTGGGCTGCGGAACCAGCACCTGGGCACCGTGGAGCTCGCGCGTGAAGTGTCGGGCGGACGCCTCGATGGCGCGCACCTCAACTCGACGGCGCTGACCTTCGACGCCCGCCACGCGACAGCCAGCGCCGGCAAGTTGGGAGAAGACGGCCGAGTCCAGTTCGCAGCCGAATCTCGCACTGGAGGGAGCGTGGCGCTGATGGTGCAAGGCGTGCTGCCCATCGCGTTGTTCGGCAGGGCTCCGGTGGACATGGCGCTCAAGGGCGGCACGCACGTTGCCTTCAGCCCGGCGATCGACTTCATGCAGGTTCCGCTTCGCGACCTGCTGTCCCGCTTCGGCGCGCAGGTCGGTATCGAGGTGAAGCAGCGCATGTTCAACCCTGGCTCGAGGTCCTTGGGCCTCGTCGAGCTGTCCGTCGAACCCCTTGACACTGCCCTGGCCCCTGTGGACCTGAGTGTGGCGTCGAGCGAGATCGCGCGGGTCTTCACACGCGTGTCAGTCATGGGCCCTGCCGCGACCGAGCCTTTGGCCCAGCAATACGTGGACACCTTGGAGACGGCCCTCACAGAGCAACTGGCGCCTCCGTCAGCTAGCTCTGCGCTGGACATGGACTGGGACATCGTCGTTGAGCGGTCTGTCGCTGACGCCGGAGCTAGCAGTGCCAATCCCAAGGCTAGTCGCCAAGGCAAGCACCACAAGAGCCGGGGCCAAGAGAAGACGGCGGTGTCGGTGCTCTGCGTGGCTCACACGAGCACCGGCGGCATCCTCACGACCAGCCACACTGAGGCGTTCAGCACCGCGGCGCAGGCTGGAGTGGCGTCTTCTTCGCTCGCCGACCACGTTGCCAAGGAGCTGGCTGCGTATGTCAGGAACGCCGTGTGCGTGGACGAGCACCTCGCGGACAACGCCGTCGTGTACATGGCGCTGGCACGCGGCACCTCGCGGCTGCGGGTGCCGAGCAAGGCCAATCGATCGTCGCAGCACCTCGAGACCGCGCTGGACATGGTGCACCGACTCGCGGGCGTGCAGTTCCGTGTGGAGGAAGAGCTGACGTCAGCAGTCGTCGAGGTCGACGGGCTCGGCCTGGCGCCTCGAAGCCGGGCATGAAGCCACGGCGTCATGGTGAAAATATACGTCGCATCTATTCACTCGCCGCGTTCGTACGTCTACTCGGTTTTCCTCTTCTTGTGGCTGCTGGCCGCCTTGGCCTTGGCCTGGCGCTGCTGCTTGTCCGTCATCTTCTTGGCGAGCGACTTCTTGGCCTCCTCGCCCTTGTTCCAGAACTGGCCGTCGCGCGTGCGGAAGCTCGCCTTGGGAGCGCCGCCCGCCACGTCCAGCTGGATGATGACCATGCGGTCGCCGATCCTCATGCCCGTGCGCTTGGCGGCGGCCAGCGCCTCCTCTTCCGACGCGAACTCGACGTACCCGAAGCCCTTGAGCTTCTTGGTGTGGTTCCACAGCGGCAGGCGCACGCTCTGGATCGTGCCGCAACTCGCGAGCGCCTCGCGGATCGTCGCCTCCTCCACGTCGTACGGCAGCTGCTTGATGAAGACGGTGCGGCAGCCCTTGACGATCTTCTTGCCGCTCGCCTTCTGCTCCTGGATGGCCATCTCCACCATACGCGGCGTCTGCGCGAGCCGCACCGTCAGGTAGCGACCAAAGAGGTACTTGCCGTCCAGCTTGAGCGCTTTGGCGATCGCCTTGGCGTCCTCGAACACCACGTGCGCGTACCCGCGCGGCTTGCCAGAGTCCTGGTACCGCGGCATGCGCACCTCCTTGACGATGCCGCAGGACGAGAAGTGGCTCACCACGTCGCCCTCGTCCGCGCTGTACGGGATGCCCTCCACGTACACGGTGGCCTCCGTCTTGCGCTCGATCTCCTCCTGCAGCTGAGCTGTCTCTGGGTTCGTCTCCTTCTTGGCCGCCTCCTTCTTGGCCGCCTCCTTCTTGGAGGTCGCCTTCGCGCTCTTCACAGGCGCCTCCTCCTCGGACGAGGTCGACGAGGCGTCACCATCTTCCTGCTCTTCTTCCTCGTCCTCCTCGTCACTGTCGCTGTCGCTGTCGCTGTCGCTGGCCGTCGCCTTGGCCGCCGGCGCGGGGCGGAACAGCGCGTTCTCGACCTCGTCGTCGTCGCTGTCGCTCTCCTCCTCCGAAGACGAAGACGCTGACGCCGCAGCAGCCACCGCAGGCCCCTCCTCCCCGCCGCTTCCGCTGCTGCTGTCCGCCGGCCGCTTGGCCTCCCGCGCACGCTTCTTGCCGCCTACCGCCGCCGTCGCCTTGCCCATGCTTTCCAGGCGTTTGAGTATCGGAATGACGGACTGGACGTGCAGCTCTTCGCGTCCCGGAACCACTGGCGTGCGTTTATCGTATCGGATTGGTTAAAACACATACACTCACTCCTTTTCATCCAATCATAGACGTTTGTACCTCTCCAGACGATCCAAAATCAGTGCTCGACTCCATCAGTTCACCAACAGTATCCAATTGAAGCAGCATGCACGTGTGGTGCTCGCTGCACGCCGCTCGACGGCCGCCGCCGCAGCTGACCAACGTGCTGCTGGCCCCGACGACATCTAGTAAGCAAGCGCTCCGTGCGAGGACCACGCTCATACCCTCGTCGCCCCCGTCAGGCGCGCGCAACGCCAGCAGCGAGTCGCCCAAGCTGCGCACCTGGGCAGCCGACAGGCACGACGTGCGCTTCCGCTTCCAGTGCACGCAGTGCGGCAAGTGCTGCACGGGCCGCGGTGGCCGCGTGCGCGTCAACGACCGCGAGCTGCAGCGCATCGCCGAGGCCACGCGCGAGTCGGTGGAGCGCGTCAAGGACAAGTTCCTGCGGCCGAACACGGGCGGCGGCGGCGGCGAGTGGCTGCTGCGCCAGTCGCCCGACGACGCGCACTGCGTCTTCCTGGACGGCAGCAAGTGCTCCATCTACCAGGGTGAGAGAGCGCGCGTGCCTGTGGGAGTGGTGGGCAGCAGTGAACGCGGAGCTGACGAGATGCTGAGCCACTGACAGCGCGGCCGACGCAGTGCCGCACGTACCCGTGGTGGCCGCACCACCTCATCTCGGACTACGACTGGCGCGTGGCGGCGATCGAGTGCGAGGGCATCTCGACAGACTCGACCGCTGACGGCAGAGAGGATGGCAGCACTGCGGACAAGCCGGCGTACTCGTTCGACGCCATCGCGCCACAAGTCATCGCCCACGATGTGAGTTGAGTACCTGCATCGCCCAATCACGTCAACTGACGATTGAGTTATGCGTCCGGTCCTGCAGATCCACCGATCGGGGGAGAACTACACGCACGATGAGATGATGGAGCTGTTGGGCGACTTGCTGGATGCCGACCCGAGCTTCGTGGACGAGTTCAAGGCCGATTTCTTTGCCAAGTTCTCGCGCGCGGTCGTCTTCCAGGACGAGCAACTCGTGGTGCTGGACACAACGCTGGGCGGAGAGGAGGCACAGCCCACGCGGTGCTTCGTGTTCAAAGACCGGCTGCAGTTCATCCAGAGCGAGGTCAACATGGACCGACAGAGCGGCGAGGTCGACCGCACTCGCCTGACGCTTGAGGTGCACCGCGCCTTGTGCCTCCCCTTCGTCTGGCTGCAGTCGACCAACGGGCATGTTAAGATTGCACTCTTGGGTGCGGGGGCCGCAACGCTCCCGCTGTTCTTGTTGCATCACCTGCCGCAGGTCGCGCACATCGATGCCGTCGAGCCGAATGCCCGCGTAGTCTCGATCGCGCACGAGTTCTTCGGCGTCCGGGACTTCCAGGAACGCCACCCAGGCAAGCTGACGCTGCACGAGCAAATGGGAGAGGAATTCCTGCGGCAGAGGTTGCAATCGCGCGAGGGAGGCTACGACCTGATCGTCATCGACGTGGACAGCGGCGAGACGCATGAAGACGTCGCCGCGCCGCCCCCTGGGATGCTCGCGCGCGAGTTCCTGGACAATGTCAAGCAGCAGCTCGCGCCGTCAAGTGGAATGGCAGCATTCAACGTGATCGCCTTGTCACCTGACGCGCTTGACCGCGTCCGAGCGAGGCTGCAGGCGGCGTTCCCTCATGGCATCGTACTCAAGCTAGCGCTCACGAAGAACGCAGTGTTCTTTGTCTTCAACTCGGACAACGTCGATGTGGAGGATCGAGTGTCGCGGCTGGCACCGGAGCAGCTCGTGCGGGTCCCTTTCCAGGCTGACGCTGCTCAAACCGCCGAGCTGCTCACCTCTGGATCTTCAGTCGTCAGCCAGTGGTGACGCCAAGTCTAGAACGGAAGTGCCGTGGGCTAACAACTCGAACAGAGCTTGAGCACTGGTTTGGTTCAGTTGTTGTGCGTTACTTGTGAGCCCGCGGTGGCTTCTTTGGCGAGCTGGTGGCGTCTTTCGTTCGGCGTTTGTCTCGATGAAAGACGTTCCGGAACGCCGAGCCGACGGCATTGCGCACTTTACTAGAGGTGCCCTTCGACCGCAGTTCGTCAAGCAGCTCCGTCACTGTGTCGTCGATGACTTCCTGCGAGCCGACCAAGAGCGTAGCAGGTCGTCAGAACGGTGCGCTGGCAGTTTGGCATTGCCTTGCAAGCTACCCTCCTCACCGTTAGCGTGTCTGACAGCAAAGATTGAGCGATCGTGTTCACATCTGGACGTCTGCGTTCTGCATTCTCGACAGCGGTGTCAGTCCATTGCAGTAGTAGGTCTCGAGCCAAGTATGCCGCTTGGCACAGCTCTGGTGGACACGTGTCGATTGTCCACGGCATGGACAGCAACGTCTGTCGGTGCAGTTCGGCCAACGCTGCAGTGTGCAGCACTTCGTCGAGCGCCTGTGCCTGCTGCTGTCGCCGGGCGATCGTCTGTTCCACCCCCATAAGCCGGTTCGTGCCGCCCTCGACCGTTGCTCGAGCCTGCTCCAGTGCCTCCTCCACCTGTCGCCAATTGGCCTCCTTGTCGACGTCACGTGTCCAAGTCGGTGCACGAGGATCGGTTCGGTCCAAGACATGGGCGAAGTTCAGGGAACAAGCGTGTCTTGCGATCACCTCGCTCGTCGGCGTTGACGACGCATCGGAGTCGCCATCCACAGCCACGGCGCTGGAGGTGAAGAAATCTTTGACGGCCTCTTGCTGGTTGCTGGACAGGATCTGCAGCGCGCGCTGCTTTCGAGTCCGGATATCGTCCGCTTTGCGCTTCAGATCCTCCTGCTCCAGCGCGAATGCGGCTAACTGCTCCTGGAAGCGGCGGTTCGCTGCATCAAACTCGCTGCGCCGTCGCTCATGGATGTTCTGCACCAGTGCTCGAACAGGAGAGCTGGCACTTCCATCTCCAATGGAGTCAGCACTAACACTGGCTGGCGCAGCATCGATGAGCTGAGCAATGGAGTCCAAATCCTGCTGGCCCTTGGCGAGCTCCTTCTCCAGAAGATTCGCCTTGCTGTGGATCAGCTGCCGTAGTCTCACCGCATCCGTCATGCGCTCAGCCTTCTGACGCTCGTGGAGCACCTCCAACTCGGCTCGCAAGCGCATTTCCTGCTCCAGCAGCTCGTCCGCCTGTCGATTCAGCTGCCGCACGTTCTCTTCGTGACCGACGATCACCTCCAGCTGCCGGTCTCTGTCTGCCTCCCACTTGCTTGTCTCTCGCATGCTCTTGCGCTGCTCCGCGCTCGACTTGGCGCTTTTGACGCGCAGAAACCTCACCTGCAGTTCGTGCTGCTGGGCAGCGCTGGTCTTGATCTCGTCCTCTAACGCGTTGAAGTCGTGCACGAGCTTCTTGTAGTAGTCGTAGGCGCTCACGGGCTTTTTGCCCAAGCTGGCCATGACAGAGGCGGTGAAGCTATTGGCTCGCGGGCTACCTCATCACAGTGTTGAGCCTTTCAAACGCTAAACCTGCTGCTTGGAAGCCAAGTGCGTGCTTCAGAAGCCCTGTTTGAGACCAATGCGAATCTATATTTGCGACGGACGAGCGGCAACGAACTGGTTTCTCTCAATGTGCCAAAGGATGAACGATCATCTAGTCTGAGTCGTAGAATTGCAGCTCAGGGTCCTCTCCGTCGTCACCGTCGTCTTCAAAGTCCCCTTCGTCGTCAAAGTCGGCGTCGTACGTGCTGACTGACGGTCTTCGAGAGGACGATCCTGCCGCAGTCGCCTGTTGAGCGGGCACAGCTCCATCAGCAGGCTCGGCCTCCGAGTGAGCAGTGCCTTCAACCATGCCTGATGGATGAGAATTGTCTTGCATCTCACTGGTTCGTTGGAGCTCTCCTGGAGAACGATCGGAGTGTTGAGGCAGTGTCCGATCAGCTGCAGTTGAGTCGTGGACAGCCAGGACTGCGGCGTCGTCTCCATTCCCATCCCCTTCGTCACTGTACTCGTCCTCATCGCTGGCAGTCGCATCCGCTGCAATCCCAACGGACGGTTCATCTGCGTCGACGTCGATGGTTGACTCGACGGCCAATACCTCGGGCTGCGGTTCATCTGCCGAGTTGTCAACGATCGCGTCGTCAGCAAGGCCTTCGATATTGCTACTGATCCGTGCCCTCGTCACTTCCCGGTCACATTCTCCTTGTTCATTGACGCCTTCTCTGTCTTCACCATCATCCTTTTGGGCAATTGAGAGCATCGTGATGGTGGCTTGGGCAGGCGATACTGCCGTCTCCGTTGCCACTCTCCTCGGCTCACTGCAGTCTTTGCCGTCAACGACAGAGCTCCGGTCGTTGCCGCCGCTTGCATCCGCTCTCAATGCTGCTGCAGAAGTTACTGGTGACATGCTCGACATTTCTTCAGGAAAGGAGTGCTTTGTTGTCATCCTCGCTGCACATCCTTGTTCGGGGCAATCCACAGCGTCTTCACTGTCGTGACAAGTGGCTGAAGCATCGAGCGTCGCGATCTCGCTGCTGCTACGATGCACGACGCAGCTGCCGGCATCGAGTGAATGCGCTTCTTCGTTCACATCGGGAGCATCGAGACCTTCAATTGCTCGCTCCAACGGAAGCTGGTCTTCAACGCTTTCTGCCAGCACCTCCACGATACAATCAGCGCTCGCGGGGTCATCTTGTGGATTTTGACTCGCCTGGACGCCGTCGGAAGACTCCGATGCGAAGCAACTGAGGCTGTCAGAGTCGCCAGCGGAAGGTCTCTCTGCTGACGAGCAGTGCTCACTGTTCGCCTTTGCGTGCTTTGTTGTCGCTTCTGGCATCGCCGATCGCATTTGCTGGTCAGCAACGACCACAGCTTCCGGCTCATGCAGTTGCTCGTCTGGGGAATCGACTGTTGCTGCCTCATCGATAGTTGGTGTCGGTATTCGGACATCAGGATCCCTCCTCGCTGGTATGCGGTCGCGACCTGCCTCCACTGGTCCGCGTATGTCAAGTTCAAAGCCACGAACCGAGCTCCTCGCTTCTCGTGCCTCGAGCGCGCCGATGATCTCGGCTTCGAGACTCCCAGTGCTGCTGGCCGCAGCAAAGTCGTCGCCTGAAACTTCTAGGGTGATCTCAGCTCTCACGACGACTGCACCGTCTTGGCTCTTGAGCTTGCGGTGGTGCCGTGGGTTCTGTTGAGAGACTGGCCGTCGGCCTTGAGAAGTGCGAGAGCCTGGTGATACTTGCCTGGTAGACGGTGGAGATGCGAGACGGACGGCATCAGGAGGTGGCGGTGTCGGGCTGAACAACAAATCGTGCCCGTGCTGGCTGGTAGAGATGGCGTTGTACCGCATCAAACGCGCTCGCAGCTCCGGCAAGTCCGTGGAGAGTAGCTTTATCCCCGAAGGCAGCTCGAATACAGGCGAGCCGAGCCACCCACCAGTCTCCCCTGTCCGCTTTGAATCACAAGCCGGCCGGTCCGCTGGTCGTCGGTCTCTGGGTGGTGGCGGCATGCCACGGCTTGTCACTGCGGGCAAGTAGACGGCGTCCTTGACGGCGTCAAGCTGCTGCCTCCGCTGCTGCTGCCTTCGCTCCCTTGGCGACGCTCGGCCGCCGTAGATGCGGCCGACAAGGACGTTCATCTGCTCGGGCACCAACGGCTTGAGACCGGCGAAGTGCGCGCCGTCGACTTGGCGTGGCGAGACTGGCAGCAGCCGAGGTGGTGAGGCGCACTCCCGGACAACATTGGGGTGGCAAGGAGCTGTGATCGCTCGCTGCTGGCTCCGCTTCCTCCACGCTCGGGTGTCGCTCGGAGAGACCAACTTGCCCGTCAGGCGCGACCATCGGCGGCAGCTGAAGGCGGGCGTCAGCGTCGGAGGCGCGCGACTTGGTCGCAGCTCTTCCTCCTTGTCCGCCATCGACTCCGTCCACCTCTCGTCAAGGCGATGGATGCTGCCAGGCTTGGAGATGCCACCGCGCGCCTCCGGCCCTCGCTCGCGTTTGGTATATATAGCTGCGCGTTCTGACCATTGACTTGGAGACTGGCAGCAAGTTGGAAGGTGCGCACCCACGATAACATGGAGGTGGATGGTGCCGCCCACAACGGCCGTTGGCTTTAAATACTACCGCAACAACGTTGGAACCTACGACAACAGGACCAAACCCAGCGCACTTGGACGATGGAAGGGCTCCACGCACTGGAGGACGACGCATCAAAATCGGCGGCGAGCTGCCACACTGGCAACTCGCAGCCGCCATGATCACTTGCAGTCTCGGCGGCGCTCCGTGTCCCCGCGAGCTGCCGGCACGAGCTGGCGCGTATACCACAAGAGTATAGACTGGCGAGGCGCTCGGCACCTCCCCTCTCCGGTTTTGGGACACAGGGACAAGGACTAGAACTCGTAGCTCTCTCCGTCCGACACTGTCCGTCCCTGGCGGCCGTGAGCACCGGTGCTCGCGGACGTCGCCGAGCTCGAGGCGGTGGTCGCGAACGAGTCGGCGGCTTGGAACCCAAGGTCGTCGACGTCGTAGACGCCTGTCGACCGGACCGCGCTGGAGGTCATCGTGCTGGCGTAATCGCTTGTGCTCGCCATGCTTTCGTCCAGCCGGCTGAAGCGGTTGCCATACGGCTGCTGCGGTCGCTCGCTCGTAAAGTCCACCGTTCCTATTGATGCCTCCGAGATGCGCGGGTCCATGTGCTGCTGCTTGAACCCGTCCGTGTTGGACCGCCCGCGGTCATCATACATGTCGTAGTCGTCGACAGACGACATGTCCGACTCCCGACCAGTGTAGCCGCTCAGCAGCGGGTTGAACGTCGGGTTATTCATGTGCGTGGCTCCGTTGTAGTCGTATGACGTTCCGATCGACACCTCGCTTTCAAGCGAGTGCGGGTTGATCTGAAAGCCTTCCATGTCGGGCGTCCGGCCGTACTCGAGGTTGCCGTCGTCGTTCACGACCCGCGAGCCGTCATTGAACACGGACGACTGCGATTGGTCGAGGCCGTTGCTTTCTGACGCCCCGTACGGGTTGCCACTGCGCGGAGGCACCTTGATCGTGCTCACCGTCCCAGCGGGCGAGCCGTACCCGTTGTACGCATCGACACGAGGCGATTCGTACCGGATGGAGCCTGACGACGACGCCGTCTTCTGAGCGCGGTTCATGCTGTCGTTGAACATGAGCGCGCTCGCGCTCAGCGCCGGCGGCGGGTTGTTGTCTCCGCCAAGCGTGGCCGTCGGGTTGTAGTTGTCCTTCCAGGCGTACTCGGCCGGCTCGGCGCTCCAGTCGAGCTTGGACACTTTGCTGGCGTGCGAGGCCGGGTTGAAGCCGCTGTTGCGGAAGTGGTCGGTCTCGTACTCGGGCTTGTTCTTGCGGCGCCAGAAGACGATGGCGAAGATGACGGCGACGATGATGACGACGCCGCCGACGATGAGACCGATGACGAGCCCCGTGGAGACGCCGGCGGAACTGGTGGACGAGCTCGTGGAGCTCGTGGAGCTCGTGTCCGAGATCTCGGTCGTCATGAAGGTGATGAAGTGGTAGCTCTCGTTCAGGTAGTCCGAGGGCGGCAGGATGATGTGCGCGAAGACATTCTTCTCGCCCGAGACGTCGTACGTGATCTTCTGGCGGAAGCTCGCGCTGTCACCCGTGAAGTTGGACGTCTCCTGGTCCGAGATCTTGCGGTTCGAGCCCGTGCGGAAGACGTCGCAGACCGTCGACCGCGAGCACGTGTGCACGTTGGCGTGACCGATCTGCTCGGGCAGCCCCGTGGTCGGGTCGGGCACCGTGGACTGGAGCGACGTCATGTTGAACACGTTGTCGTTCAGGTTGAGCGTGGCCGTGAAGGCGTACTCGACCTCCTGCGACGCGTAGACCGTGCCCGTCGTGGTCTGCTGCAGCGCGATCGTCAGCGGGCACTCGTCGCCCGTGCCCTGCACCAGCACATACGCGAAGTCGTAGTTGGACACCTGCATGCCCTGCTGGATCCAGTAGCAGTACGTCGTCGTGCCGTCATAGTCGTAGTCTGTTGATCGGCACGCGCGCACACCACGTCAGCGCGCCATGACACCACCACGACGACCACAACGAGCGTCTCGGACCGCACCGTAGAGGGAGGGGAGCGTGTAGGCAGCCGCGAGCGACGCGCTGCCGGCCAGCACCGCCACAGTGGCGGCGGCGGCGCGCACCACCCGGAGAATGCCCATAACTCGGCCCGCACGGACGCTACGGAGACAGGAGGCGGCTCCACGTGACGCCCTCGACGGTGACAGCGGCTGGACGCGGCGGCGGCGGCGGCGGGGAGTCGATGGTGGGGACGTCGCGGGGGACCGAAGCGGGGGGCCGGAGCGGGAACCGGGGCCGTCTTGGAGCGAACCTTGGCGTGTATGTATACGGGACGCCGCCGCTCGCGCCGCCTTTCTCTATATGAGCGTGACGGACGAGGGGGAAATAAGAAGGCAGGGGAGGGAAGGAGCCCGCGGAAACCAGAGTGTTTCGGGTCCCATGGTGTGGTGGTGGCTGGAGTCAGAAGCGATGCCAAGTGGAAACAGTAGCCAGTGAGAGCAACGCCCCGTTTCTGTGACCAATAAGGCAACGATCTGGCGATCCCTTGCCTTCGCAGGGATAGGCGAGGCTGAACCAACCGGCGACTCGATCAAGTTGATGCATGACCAGGCGGAACGCTCATTCGTTGGGAAAGCCGGAGACGAGGGATACTTGAACGAGGTCGGAATAGTTTGGTCCAGGCGTCACGGAATGAATGACTTGCGTTCTGAATGAGATCGCATTTCACGTGCCGAGTTGAGCGTGCTCTTGCACTCTTTGCAATCGAGGCCACCAGTCTCTCGTGGCATGCTCGCTGACAGTCTCGGGGAGCAGCAAAGCAGCGAAGCGTGCGCGGCAAAGTGTGCAACTCTGCTAAGGTACCCACCCATGCCTGGTCACTGACCAAGGCAGGCAGCGTCGTCGCCTGAAGCGATGGACCTTGCGCCAGCGCCGCGCCTTCCACTCGATCGCGAGGACGCAGCCCTTGATCCTTGATCGCCGCTCAACGAATTGGCCTGCACCATGTGGGCGGCATGCGGTCGGCTGCGAGTCGCCTGCGACGTGTGTAGCGCGATGTGTGACGCACTTGGCAGGCTCCAACGCACCGTGTGTTTGCACTCCGACGTTTGAATACTTTTGCGTCAACTGGCGAGACATGACCATACACTCACCCAGTCAGTCTTTAGTGGTGAGTATATATGCGGATCACAGTACCGTTAATTCCTCCACACACAAAAAGCAGATCACGACCCAAGGACCAAAACAGCATCCGAGTCGAGAGTGATGCCTTCGCGCGCGGTCCTCGGCCGCCACGCGAGCCTGCTAGCGGGGCTCGCGCTGATGGCCTGCGCCGGCTCCAACCACTCCATCTCGGCGTGGAACGCGCAGCTGCGGCGCCTGCTGGGCTACTCGCAGGCCGAAATCTCGCTCGTGTGCTCCCTGGCGTCCTTCGGCGCCTACTTCTCCGTCTCGCCAGGCTTCGTCTTCGACCGCATCGGCGCGCACAACAGCGTGGCGCTGGGCGGAGTCGTGCTCTCGAGCGTCTTCTTCGGCCTCTACAACGGGCTCGTACTGGCACCGGAAGCCATGTCGCCGCTCGGAGTCGGGCTCGCGTTCGCCGTGCTCGGTCAGGCGACCAACTTCGGCGTGTTTGCGGCTCTGGGCCCGAACGAAGGCTTGTACGGCAGCGAGAACCGCGGAAAAGTCATGGCGCTCCAGTTTGCGGGCTTCAGCGCAGGTGGGGCGCTCTTCGCCATGATCTATCAGTACTGGTTCGCAGGCGACGTCCCCGGCTACTTTCGCTTCATGGCCGCCGTGTTCCTAGTCGTGTTTGCGGCTGCATGGCTGGCGTTGCACCGTCCATCCCCTGAAGATGCCAAGTACGGCATTGCACTGGCGCCGGAGCACGCACTCGACGAGTTCATGCCTGTTCGGAGCCACTCGATCGAGACGATGGAGTTTGAGGATGCCGAAGACGGCCCTGACGTGACGGGGCGAGAGCTGCTGGCGGACTCCCGCTTCTGGCTGCTGTTCGCGACCGTTTTCATCCTCGTTGGTTCCTCACTGTTCGTCATGGCCAACATCGCGTTCATCGTCGAGTCCCTCGAGGGCCCGACGGAGCAAATCTCCGCCATGGTATCGCTCTTCTCAGTCGGCAACTGCTGTGGCCGGCTAGTCGCCGGTGCCGTTTCCGACCACGTGCGCGAGTCCTGCCCCCGCATCTACTTCGTCAGCTTGGCATCCGTGCTGGTCGCGCTGATCCACACACTGTTCCTCGTGGTCCCGCCGTCCTTGCTGGTGCTCCCAATCACCCTCGCAGGGGTCGCGGACGGCGTCATGTTCGCGGCGTTCCCCGTGCTGACGCGCGAGACGTTCGGTGCCAAACACTTTGGCAAGAACTTCGGGCTCATCAGTATCGCGAACGCGATTGGCTTCCCGCTATTCTACAGCCCGCTCGGCTCCTTCTTCTACCGCTGGTCATCCACCTCGGTCAACGGAGTGGACAAGTGCGTCGGCCCCCAGTGCTTCCGGCCAGTCTTCCTGCTTGTGGTCGCACTGAGCCTCGTGTCACTGGCCGCCAGTCTCAAGTTCGCTCGTCGGCGCCAATACACCCCACTGCCGTGAAGGAGATACTTACCAACCATAATGATAGGCGGCAACTTGTTCAGAATCACACAACCTGAAGTTTGAAGTGGCTGCTTTTGTCACCTATTTCCAGCCAATCACATCCTTACCATGCCAGACATCATTTGTCAAGCCAATAAAAAGCCCGAATGCGTTCACATTTCAGCAAATCAGAATCGTTTGATACCCTGATGAGTGTTGTGCTCATCGGCGACCCATCCGACCGATCTGCATTGACCGATGGCGCGCGCCTCCCTGGCGCGCCGCGCGTGCAGCCTGGCGGCGGGCGTGTGCATCATGCTGGGCGTCGGTTCCATCTACGCCATCTCGGCGTGGAACGCGCAGCTCAAGGCGCTACTGCACGCGTCCCAGGCGGGGATCTCCACGGTCTCGTCCATGGCCATGTTCGGCTCGTACCTGTCGTTCGTGGCCGGCGTCATCTTCGACCGGCTCGGGCCCTACAAGAGCGTGCTGCTCAGCGGCTCGGCGCTGCTGTGCACCTACGCGCTCATGTCCGTCGGCCTAACGGCGTTCGGGCAGCAGACCAGCCCGGGGCTGATCGGGGCTGGCCTCCTGGCGGTCGGCCTCTTCAGCGCCTTCAGCATCTTGGCGTCCATCGTACCGAACGAAGGGCTCTTCGGAAACGGCAACCGCGGCAAGGTGATGGCCATGCTGACCTCCTCCTACAGCTGTGGCGGCGCATTCTTCGCGTTTATCTACCACGACGCCTTCGACGGCGATGTGCCGGGCTACTTCCTCTTCCTCGGCGTGTACCTGCAAGCGGTGTGTCTCGTTGGCTGGTTCGTCTTCTACCACCCCAAGGAGGAACCTCGCCGGCTGAGCTTCGAGGTCGTCGACGCCAATGCGGGCGTGGCAGTCGACCTCGACAGCGAAGACTTCCAAGTCAAGCTGACAGCGATCGATATCACGGGTGTGGACCTGTTGCGCGAGCCGCGCTTCGCTCTTCTGTTCGTCCCCGTGCTCATCGTGATCGGCGCGGGCCTGCTCGTCATGTCGAACGTCTCCTTCATCATCGAGTCGCTCGGCGGCCCAGTCGAGCAGGTGCCTCTCATGGTGGGCCTGTTCTCCGTGAGCAACACGGTGGCTCGCCTCGCGACGGGCGTCGCGTCGGACCACGTGTTATCGCACTCCCCGCGAGGCAACTTCGTTGCGCTGGCGGGCGCTCTGACTGCAGCGACCCAGCTCCTGTTCCTCACGTGTCCGCCGAGCTTGCTGCTCGTGCCGGTCATGCTGGCCGGCACCGCGGAGGGCGTCATGTTCGGCTGCTTCACCGTGATCATCCGCGAGGAGTTCGGGCTCCAGCACTTCGGCAAGAACTACGGGCTCGTGAGCCTGGCCAACTGCATCGGCTACCCGCTCATCTACAGCCCGCTGTCGTCCTATCTGTACCACTTGTCAGCCACCACGACGGCCGACGGCACCGAGAAGTGCATGGGCGTGCAGTGCTTCCGCGGCACCTTCCTCGTGGTCACGGCGCTCTCGTGCGTCGCCGTCGCGTGCGGCGCCAAGCTCACCGCGCTCCAGCGGCGGCACAAGAGGTACAACTACCAGGTGATTCCGTGACCGTCGCCATCTTTCTGGCGACGGAGGCAATGAGCGGCATCCGAACTGGTGTTGAGCGATCAGCAGCACCAACACCAAGGCGCATGAACACCTCAGCATCATCAAAAACATCACTTTAAGCATTGTATTCATTATTGTGGATCAAATTGAAGATGAGATTTCGTCGGTTCCTCATAACGAATATACATTCGAAAAATGGCATTCATAGATTGTCGGAGGAATGAATTCGAAAGTGCTGGCTTGTCATGGCGAAGACCTCATGCCCGCGCCGCTCTGCGTCCTTCCGTCCATCCACGCGTTCCTTCCGTTGATTTCTAAAGAAAGCCGACGCTCCATCGCGAGTGCAGGCCGAGTGCATAACGCCTGGAGCGACGGGGGAGGAGGGGCCGAAAGGGCCGATGGATCCGGTCTGCTCGAGTTCCGCGCGCATTTGGGTCAAGTGGGGGAGCGTTCGCGGCATTGGGTGACGCCCCCGGGCCACACGCTCGCGCCGAGTCTTTCTTGGCTCTGCAACTTGAGTCTGGGCGGCGTCAATCACAGAAAGAAGCCCAGCGTGGCAGAGCTCGTGTCACAGCGCGCCGCCGTGTACTCTAGCGACGGGCGGACGCGCGTCCACCCAAGCCGGGCTCAGTTCCCAACGAGCGATGGCGACGATGCGCTGCCGCCGCCGGTTGGGCCCGGGCACAGCCGTCAAGCTTGCTGTTGGTGCACTCGCGGCGTCCTCTTGGTTAGACGGTGCGGTCTCAGGTGCGAGTCAGTTGCTGGTGTTGTTGACCGCGCTCAAGATCGATGGTGCTGATCCTGGATCCGTTTGCTGCTCCTCCACAGTCGAGACCGATGGGGCGACGACTTACTGCTGGAGGAAAGATATGGGTGCCGGCAGTGTTGGAACCAGCGACGCTGCGGAGGGCAACGCGCTGAGCTCGTGCCCGCTCGCGTTGCGCTTGAACGTCACGTCGGCAGCGGCCGTCCAAGGCGTCGAGATCGCGAGTGCCGAGCTGTCCGTCGCTATCAACCACGATAACGTGCCACTGGATTCAGACCTCGCAGCTGCTTGCAGTCTCTCGGTAACACAAGGCGAAGGTAGCGTCAAAGCAGGCTTGTACTTCACGGACGAGCCTGGCGAGGCCGCGACGAGCATCCGAGCAACCAGTATCGAGAACGTGACACTGCCGAGCGACGCTCTCTCCAGTTGGACATCCGACGGCGTCGTCATCTTACAGGCAACGGTTGAGCTTTCTTCTCAGCTGATTAGCAGCACCTTCGTTGGACGCATCATTTGTGAAAGCGGGAGCAGCAGCGTCGAACCAGCAACGCGCTACAGCTTTGCCGTGTTCAGCCAGCTCGATCGTGCTATCACTGCTTCGAGCGTCATGGCGAGCGAGGGCGGCACCACCACCACAGCGGTGACACTGTCAGACGGCCAGACCCTCGGGATGACGGGATCGCAGTTCACCATCGCGGTCTTGGTGGTCGTGGTCGTTCTGATCGGCGTGGGTGCGGCGATCGTGGTCTGGATCCGTCGGCGGTCTCGGATCAGGCTCAAGGTGCGGCAGGGAACCGAGTCCCCCGTGACCGGCGAGTCCAACCTGCGCTTCTCGGACTGGACACAAGTCTACGCCACGCACGACGGGCTGCCGTCCTCCATCCTGCTGGACGACTGCACCACGCTGGCGATCCTGCGCGCGAGTGTCGTGTCGCCGACGCGCCACGTTGCCGACTTCACCCGTGACGTGGCCGTGTGGGACGAGCGGTCGTCCGCGTCCCCCATCACGCCGGGATCGTGCATCCTCGGGTCCACCAGCTGCGAGTCGCTGTCCCCGGCCAACTCGTTCGTGCTCATGGAGTCGTGTGACCGCGTCTCGCTGCCGCTGCAGGAAGCCCTGCAGTCGCTCTCGGACTCGGAGGACGAGCGCCTTGAGGTCGATGTCTAGCCTCGCCAGCTGACTGACTGTTGTGTCTATTTTCCCTGTAACATAGTTCCTTGATCGGGATCCTTTCGTTTGGTTTGGCGCGTGGGTGAAGCTTGTCGAGTTGAAGTGGTTCCCGCAGACACAGTTGAAGTTGTTCCTGTGGACAGTTGTCAAGACTTTGACTATTAGAGTCCCATGTAATACTAGACCGGTTCTTCATTCATCGGGGTGTAACGCCAACATCTTGAGGAAAGTATAGACACGGAACCACGAGACGACGCAATCGCAAAGAAGCGCACAACTCCTGACTGTCTGTGCATCAGCATGGATCGGCATTGCTCTGGTCGCGCATCGTGTGGCTTCTGAAGATTGCCCGCCGCCACACCTCGGCTCCTTGTCAATGACAAGAGTCCTTGTCATTCCCCAAAAGGATCCGGTCTTCAAAAAGAATCCACCCATCACGGATGGTGGATGGCTACAACACCAAAAGGCGTGCCACGAATCTGGGGCCGGTTATTTTTGACTTGGTCTCGTTATGTCTCGCGCTCCGATTGGCCACGTGCTGGCTGGCTCCTCTCCCATTTTCCAACTTTCTCTCCCTTCATTGGTCAAAACAAGATTCAACCGCGCTTTCATTGGCCAATAATTGGCCCACACGAAGATGTGCGGTCGCCGTTGGCGCACAGTTTCCTTGGCTAAAATCCTCTTGGTTTCACTATGCGACCGTTTAGTTCCCACCACTCCGCTTCCGTCAGTATTGGATTTTCGCCGCCAGGAAGGGAAGCCGGAAGCCCGCGTGCTTCCTCCGCCGCCGCCGCTCTCCACGCCGGTTCCTGGCGCCGTCGGCGGGCTCCAAGCCTCCCTCTTCAAGTCTGGAAGCCTCCACGCACTCGTCCATCCCATACTCGTGGCACTGCGGCTCTCGGACGACCAAACTCGAGGACGAAATGACGGCCACCATCGCGACCGCGGTCGGCAGCAGCGCGACGCTATCGCAGCGCACGCGCGCGGCGTCCGCGTCGGTAGCCGAGGCGTGCCGCAACGCCGTCAAGGAGGTGGAGAGCTGGTCCCTCTGGGCCTACCGCGACATGACGGGCGAGGAGTGGGACGCGCAG
Organism: Phytopythium litorale; assembly: GCA_023338075.1. Lineage (NCBI taxonomy): Eukaryota > Oomycota > Peronosporomycetes > Pythiales > Pythiaceae > Phytopythium > Phytopythium litorale. Next base: position 22,379 of record JAADYB010000129.1, read on the forward strand.
CCCGCGTGCTTCATCACGGACTACCTGCTGGCCGTACAGTGCTTCGCGTTCGCCGTGTACGTGGCGCTGTTCGCCGCCAACGAGCAGGGTCACAGCACGTGGTACCTCATCTACTTCGTGGCCATGGGCATCTCGGCCGCGCTCGGCGGGCTGCTGCACCACCTGGCCTTCGAGGCGCTGCGCTCCATGGTGCACAAGCAGGAGAAGAGCCTGGTCAAGACGGCCAGGATCTTCGGCCTGCACCTGCGCCGCGCCACGGTGGACCGCGTCATCGACCTGCTCTGGCGCGTCGTGCTTGGCTGCTCCATCCTGTCCAACTTCGCGCTGCTGTCGCTGGCCGCCAGCCGCTACCTGCCCGAGTCGTGGGCCTACTCGATCGTCCTGGTCGCCGCCACCGTCTACGCGGTGCTCGCCATCTGGGCCAGCATCAACCTGTCGGCGGTCTTCCTCACGGCGGGCTTCCTTCCCGTGCTCGTCTTCGGCGCCGTGGCCAGCTCCATGGCCTTCGACTGGCAGTGGAGCCACTCGAGCAACGAGCTGCTCGTGTACATCATCAAGCTCACGGGCGGGCTCATCCAGGGACTCGTCTGGTGCCCCAACAAGGACAAGTTCAACCACAACGCGCTCTCGCACGTCTTCCTCAGCCTCGCGGCCACGCTCATGCTCGTCCACTTCAAGCTGTGAGCGCGTCCGCGGCGGTGACAACACCAGCGAGCAGCGGCGTGCCGCCGGGGATTAAGTATGCAGCCCGCGCGCAGCGTGTGGCTGAGTGTAACACCCCACAGCGGGGGAGCGCAACACGATGGCATGCCGCTAACCGATTCGCTTGGACCTGAATGTCTGTTGTTGCTGTCATGACATGGCCATCGAGGTCCGACTCACTCCTTGGAGCGACTTGGCAGAGCGAGAAACGGCACGGCTGGCGAAGGCGGCGCTGCTATTTTTACCTGACGCCGTGAGTCGATCTGCCAGACAAGCAGCGAGCTCGGAGCACATGGTGAGGCCCAGCAGCGCGGCATCAGCCTCGTCCACTGCTCATGTTGCTCTTCGGCGGGTCGCTCTCGGGCTCGGAGCCCTCTCCGGGTGAGGCGACCCCGAGTCCGAGCGCTGCGACGAGTGGGTCTCCGCCGTCGCTCTCCCTCTCGCCGCACTCGGATGTGCTGCACCGGCTGACCAACCATGAGTTGCGGCTGCTCGAGGAGCTGGAGCGCACACGCTCCAAGCTGCAGGCCGAGTGGCGGCTCAAGGTCGCGGACCTCCAGCGTCAGCAACCAGATGCTGTTGGTGCGATCAACGTGGCGCTGCAGAGTCCGTCGACGGTGGACGAGCTGGTCCAGCGATTCTCCATCCCGAGGGAGCTCATCGAAGGCTCGTTGACTGCCAAGGCAGCGTCCTCGACGTCAAATCAGCGTTCACCAAAGCCGCTGCCGCACAAGAAGACCCGGTGGAAGCAAACACAACGCAACAGGCAGGAAGCCGCGCCGGGGTCACTGCCGCGCATCTTGCGGTCCACGCAGAACATGATGCCGGTCTTGACGACGACCGGTGAGACGCCGTTCGAGGTCGGCCTCGCTCCAGCGAGCTGCGAGCCGCACGTGCTCCCGATCTTCCGTCTCCCGACCGTGAACGTCAATGGAGCAGCTCGCGCGCTAGCTGCTAGCGCGGTCGAGACGATACAGGAGGATCAGGACCGGAAGCTAGCGAGCGAGGCGTTGGGCCTGTCGATGGACGAGATCGCGCAACTGGAGGCCAAGCTGAACGGCCGGGAAGGAGACAGCAGAGCGGCGCATCAAACGAACCAGGTCGCGACGGGGCGTGGCGCCAGCTACACCTCAAAGCCGCATCCAGTCCAACCGACCGGAGAGCCATGGAAGAAGACGCGCGAGCGCGGCTGCCGTCAGGTCTCCGCCGTCAGCAAGAAGCCCAAGCACGGGCGAAAGCTCTCACGAAGCGATTCCTTGCGGAGCGAGCTGGAGTCGGCGCTGTATAATGTGCAGCACCTGACTCAGCTGGTCAAGATCGACATCGCGTCGGCGCAGAAGATATGTCCCGCCTCGGACCTCCGGACGACGGTATGGGCGGGTGTCTCTCACTGAGGACTCGTGGTGCCGTCTGCGATCGCTGACTGTCCACTTGCCCTCGTGTGAACAGCTTTACTTCAAGCGGTGGGGGCGAGAAAAGGTGGAGAACATCTTCCGGCGGCTGCTGTTCAACCTCCAAGGCGTCGCGATGGAGCGCTGGAAGCGCGCGGTGGCGTTCGAGAAGCAGCAGGAGAAAATGCAGGCGTATCTCATGTACAAGGGCAGCAAGAAGCTCGACGTGTTCCTGCTCAACTGGAGCCAGCGCAAGCTGCGCCAGGCATGGACCAAGTGGTGGTCCGACTACGCGCACCAGAAAGCTCTCGAGCGCGCCGCTTTAGAGCTCGAGTCGATACAAACCATGCAGCGCGCCTGGCGCGGGTATCGCGCTCGCATGTTCTTCCGCCTCGTCAAGGCACAACGGTTGTATGCCCAGCAGACAGCTGCGGCTGTCAAGCTGCAGCGTGGCTTTCGCGGTAGCATCGCTCGCAAGTTCTTGCGCTTGAAGCGTCTCAACAAGCGTCGACAGGCCATGGCGACGCGAATCCAAGCTGCTGCGCGGCGGTACCTCGCGCGGAGGCTTGCTGCCAACATGAGGTATGAGAGGCAAGTGCACGTCGCGGCAAGCAAAGTGCAGGCTCTGTATCGCGGCCGCAAGGTGCGTCGCGAAATGGAGCAGTACAAGCACACCCGCCGAGTCGAGAGCGCTGCCATTCGCATCCAGCGGCGGTACAGAGGCCGCCTTGGCCGCGCCAAGTACATTCGACGGCAGATCGAGCGGCACCGCGACCACGCAGCCACCAGAATCCAGACGAAGGCTCGGGGTTGGCTCGCTCGCCGGCTGCTGCAGCGACTACGCGATGAGGACCAAAAGGAGAAGGCACGGCGCCATGCGGCGGCCATCAATATCCAGAAGGTGTATCGCGGGCATCGGTAAGGCGTGTTGCATGGGCGTGTCATTGCTGCAATGTCTCTCATCAGTGGACTGGTGCGCGACCCCAGCGCGAGGCTGGCGACGGAGCTGAAGCTGGTGGCGCTGCGCGAAAAGAACCGGTGGCGGGCACAGGCCGCGACCAAGATCCAAAAGCTGGCGCGGTGTCGACAGGCCAGGAATCGAGTCGAGACGCTTCGGCGCGAACGGCTCGTTGAGCTCGTCACCTTAGCTCGGCGGTGGGTCGAGTTCTGGAACGAGGACTCGGCCAAGTGGTTCTACTACAACCAAGAAGTACGTCGCAAGCGTGTGGGGAGCCATCCACTCGTACTGATGACCCACGTGTTGTGCAGACTGGCGAGGCGCTGTGGGCTCCCCCATCCACTGGGTATACCAAGGTGACTGGGCAGCTTGTGTTGCAGGATGGAAGAGTCATTGAGGACCCAGGCGACGACGTCAGTGCTGCTGTAGAGGCACCGACGGTTGCCAAGAGCGGCAATGCCAAAAGTATCGCGGAGCACCAAGGCGCGGAGGAAGAGGAGGAGGAGAGCGATGACGAGGACAAGCTGTGCATCGAGTGCGAGGAGGAAGACGCGCGCCGCAAGTGCAACCAGTGCGAGGACTTCTTCTGCGACGCGTGCTTCGAGAAGCTGCACCAGTCGACCAAGCGGCGACAGCACACGTGGCATACTATCGGATCGACGCGGTGCATCGAGTGCGAGAAGATGAAGGCCACGCGCTGGTGCGAGGAGTGCCAGGACCCGTACTGCCTTGGTTGCTTCACCATCATCCACTCCAAGGGCAACAAGAGCGCGCACAAGTGGGTCGACATGGTCACGTTCCGCAAGGCGTCCAAGCTGCGAGGCCAGCAGCAGCAGCAACAGCAGGCCGAGGGCGAGAACGCGCAGACGTACGACGAGTTCATGCGGTCGGCCGAGTACCAGTACGTGGCTGAAGCCGTCGAGGAGCCCGACGACTGGCAGCCGCCGGACGCGTCCGCCTCGGCCTGGGTGCAGCTGCTGGACGCCGCGTCCGGACTGCCGTACTACTACAACTCGCTCACAGGCGAGTCCCGCTGGGCGTGAGCCAGCGCGTCCAATGGAGCACCACGAGTGGTCCACCGCTAGAGAAGAGCAATGTGCATGAGGCGTTGACCCCTTGGTGGTGTCCGTGTGCGTCATGGCAGACTTGGCGAGCAGCTTCCAGGATGGGTACACAACCCAAGCTAACGAATGAATGCACCCCAACGCAGTGCATTTTGGGCGAGACCCGCGTTTTCTCCCTTCTTCAAACTCAGAGCACACCCGCAGGCAGGAATCTCCGGGAAAGTGCGCGAGATGGCGGAGGAGGAGGCGGCGGCAGCGCTGGCGCTGGCGCTGCGACTGGACGCGTCCTGTGTGCGCGAGGGCGATGGCGAGAGCGAGGGCGGCGGCGAGGGGGAGGGCGGACCGGTGGCGATCTTTGAGGACCCGCGCGTGCGCGTGGACGTGGCGGATGACGCCGCTGTGGTGCTGGGCTTCCTCCAGACGCTGTACTTGGTCGCCGGGGAGACGGCGCAGGGCGCGACGGCGGCTCGGACGCTGGAGGTTGCGCGGGCGGCGCAGGACGCGCCAGAGGTGCGGGCCCTGGCGCCCATCGTGGACGGCAGGGAGGCGGCGCGCCTCGAGGAAGGAGAGGTCGTCACGGACGTCAAGTGGGTCAACCTCGACCTGTTCTGCGCCGCGTACTCGTCGGGTATCGTCCGGGTCTTTGGTCGCGACGGAAAGCTGCGCTTCGAGCAGGTAGTGGGTGGTTAGGACTGCACAGTAGGGTGCGAGGCGCTGACAGTGTGGGATGCTATGGACGCAGAAATTCCACTCGGTCAAGGTCCTCAAGCTGGACATCAACCACCGCGTGGCGGTCGTCGTCGGTGCCCGCCGCGCGGTGGGAAGCGCCCGGCACGGCGACGGAGAGCTGTGGATCCTGTACGAAGACTCGACCATCGCGATTGTGCAGCTGGCCGAACTGCTGGGCCAGATCAGCTCGGCCGTGTTCGGTGCGACAGCGTGCTGCCTTGCCGAGACGAACGGTATCCCCGGCTGACACGAGATGTTCTTGCCACTGACAGGCCCGGCCCAGGCGAGCAAGTTCCGGAAGTATTGTCTCCGCGACCAAGCCAACATTGTCGCCGCCGTGCCCTGTGGCTCGGTGCGGCCGACGATCTTCCAGTCGCATGCTCGCATCGGGATCTACTCGGTCATCAGTGCTGGCACCGGCCCGTTCATTTCCTTCTACCACGCTGGAAACGACCAAAACTCAATCGTGCACCTGGCCCACATTGCGACGGCGATGGCGTCAAGAGCGGCCGGCGCAGTCTGGAACTTCGCCAAGAGCTGGGGGTGGGGCGGCGCGAAAGGAGAAGAGGGTGATGCGCTCCAGTACGCACAACTGGGATCTGGAGCGATCGATACGGCTGCCGAGCACGTCGCGGCGCCGATTCACAGCACTCGAGGGATCTCCGACGACGAGCGACGTCGATGCCGGGTACTTGTTTTGAGCCCAAACGGCCGCCTGGCAGCGATCTCGGATACTCTGGGTCGCATCATGCTCGTCGACACATCTCGAATGATCGTCATTCGGATGTGGAAGGGGTATCGGAACGCCCAGTGTGGATGGATGCAGGCTGCGGAAGGTGCGCGGCGTCCGCATGGGTTGTATTTAGTGATTTACTCTGCACAGCGCGGGATCGTCGAGGTCTGGCGCGCGCAGTACGGTCCGCGTGTGTTCACACTTGCCGTTGGTGACAGCGCGCGGATTTTCACTCGCGTCGAGCCGATCTCGCGCACTGCCAAGTGCTTTATACTTGTCAAGGCTGGAGACGAAACCTCCGAGGTGGTGGAGTTGAAGCCAGGACTACCGACTACTTCGATCTTGATGAAGTACTTCACGCAGAACAGACTCCAGGAGGAGAACTTTTTGCTGCACCAGCTCATTGGCGGGCTGCACGCGTTCGTCAAGAAGAAGCGCACTGACTCGTCCAACTCGCTGTCGCACGATGTGCTCCAGCCTCTACTAGACGACATCGCGAATCTGTCGTCGCTGGCAACATTCGAGACGCTCTTGGAGGTGCTGCTGAATGCAGAGATGGCGCTGCTGGGTGCGCCGTTCCTGTTGAAGTCGCTGGAGCGAATGCAAACGGTAAGGCACGAGCCCTGGAATGTGTGGTGGAGGAACTGCTCTAATATGTTGCTGGTACTAGGCCATGGCCCACAGTATGGCATCCCGCGAGCCTACCGGCCCAGAGATTCTGCTGGTGTGGAACGTCCAGTGGCTCCATCGACTCGTGCTCGCGTACACGGGATTTGAGACTGTGCGTCTATCATTTTCGTTTGTGAGGCGTCATTTGTACTTACATCCCCTTGTGTTGCGGTACTATAGGAGTTCAAGCGAAGCTACCGAGGGTTTCTGGCAAACACAGACAGCAAGTCCTTGCGGGAAGCTAGTGTTGCAAAGACGCAATCCGGCGAGTTGGCCCGCATGCTTCCGTGGCTGGAGTTGTTTCGGCGGGCAGGCTTCGCGGTCGATGATGATTCGCGCGTGAAGACGCGAAAGCTCGTGGAAGCGGCGAGTACGCTCGATGTGTGGGCGTTCCTGGAGTACTTCTCGATGCCGTTCAGCGACCCGGAGCTGGCGCGCCGCCGTGACATTCTTGCTCTTCACGAGGAGTCCGAGACCCGAGAAGCTTTTCTCCGCGACATCTTCCGCACGATGAAGCTTTCTGTACTGCGGAACTTCGCGAGCACCGCACGCAAGGAGCGCTTCTTGGTGTTCATCTTCTTGCCGGTGTTGTCCAGCGTCTTTGCGGTTCAGGTGAGCGCCTAGCACGCTGAAATGGTTGCTGACCTGCGTGCTAACTCCATGTTGCCTCTTCAGGAACTCCAAACGCTTCACGAGTCGATTTTCCTCACGCCGCAGATCCAGACGGCGCTGTTTCTAGACTGGTACTTTTCGCTTCCTCTCGGGGTTGTCCTCAGCTTGCCGGCGCCTGCGCAGTCGTCCGCTTTGCAGCGCTGGCTACAACCAGCTCTCGTGATTCCGACCTCGGAAGGCACGGACGAAGGACTTGACGGGGATGCTGCACCAGAAGCTGGCTTCACTCCGGCAGAAAAGGCGCTTCGGCGGTTATCTGCTTGCTCGCATGAGCTTGGAGCTGTTTTCTCCGCGTGCTGGCGAACAGCCAAGCTCTTCCATGCGTTCATTCTAAGCCAGCACTGCGGGTGGGGGGAAGTCCAAGCAGCCAAACACTTGGAAGAGTCGACGCTGGGCAAGTTCAGCAGCGTCGGCAGTGGAGTGCGGTGGCGCATACTCGAAGACTGCATCGCCAAGACGGTGCATTTGTCCTTACGGCTGGGGAAAGTGGGTCGCCTGTCGGCCGAGGCAGTCGAGCACGTCGACGAAATCATGCGAGCGGTGGCAATGATGCAGCTCAACAGCAGCCACGAGCCCGGCGAGAACGACCTGACGATCCCTCAGCCGTCTCGTGCTGATGTCACCGCGTACGCCACTGATGATGCGGCTCCGGACGCATGGGTGGCGGAGATGGAGCACTGCCGAAACATGCAAACGATGAAGGACTGGTCGGCGGTGCTGACTGCGTTCCCGCAGCTGTCGGACTGCGATTCGCTGTGCTGCTTCCGAGTGAGCGTGTTGTGCGCCGCCTGGAATGCCGACCGCTCGGATATGCATCAGCTGGAAGACGCCCTCTTGGAGCTCGACGCGTTGGCGAACCTGAAGATGAAGACGGTGATGGCGGTGCACATCTGGGAGAAATACATCCGCGTCCACGTCGTGACGCTGATCTCGTTCTGGGAAGAGAGCGCGGTCGGCCGAAAGCCTCAGCGCGGGTTGCAGCCGCAGGTCGCCCGGCGATTCTTTGCGATCATCAAGAGCCTCCTCTCTATGCTGTCCGTGTCGGCGAAAGCGCTGCTGAAGAGCTCGGCACAGGTACAAGAAGCTGCAGCCGAAGCTGGTGAGGATGACGAAGACGAAGACGAGGACGAAGACGAAGATCGCGAAGTCAACCTAGACATCGATCGGCCAGCGGTTGCGGAGTTCAAGCTCAGCTCGCTGACCCGAGATTCTCGCTGGAGCTGTCCGGTGGGCAACTTGCGCCTCATTTTCAACCGCCGATGGCCCCCTCCACGCGACGCGTCGACCCTGATGCGGACGCTGGTCAGCTTCGACTTGTCAAAGCTCTCGCTGGCTCAAGTGACGGACCACACGAGCTTGATTCTGCTGCTGGACTCGTTCGCGGCGACGGCGGTGACGCCTGTGTCGATTGTGAAGCTGTTTCCTGGTCACGGCGCGCACCTCTGTCGCCCACACACATTTGTTGCGGCCGCTGAGGATGAGACCCTTCAAGCCCATCAACGACAGCGAGAACTCGTGCAGAAGGAGCGTTCGGCGTTCTTGAAGCAACTAGTCCGGTACGACGACTCGCTCGGCTTCGCGCTAGCCGAGGCTTTCGGCTTGTCGCTCGAGACGATCCGTGAGGAGCACGTTGTGTTCCTGTACCAGAGCGGGCAGGACGAGCTCGGCGACCTGTGGATTGACAAGATCAAGCACCCTGAACGCATCGTGTCGCAGCTCGGCGCGATTGCGCGGGCACGACTGGCGATCATCTTGCAGCGCATGAAGGCGGAGGCCCAGTACGCGATGATCATGAGCGTCTTGCCTGCAGACGTGTTCCTCTGGGTCATCAGCAATACGCAGCCGCCGCTCGAGGCGGACCCACTGGTCGAGCGCCTCGACCGCGCGCCGTCCCTCACGGCGACGCACCACCTACTGCTGCAGTGCCTCTCGCTCATGCCCGCTCCAGAGGGAGAGGATTTCGAGAAGGTGTCAGCCATGTCGGTGCTCGTGAAGGACGTGATCAGCCAGGTGAAGCAGCAGCAGCAACAGCAAGGACTGCGCTCCTCTTCGCCGTAGACGCGGTGCTAACTCATTGAACGCGTGGAGGCGTGAAAGCTCATGTGGATGGGTTTGTGATGGTGGTGGTATATAGTGAGTGGACTGGTGACGAAGCGAACAGGTAGTGTGGCCGCTCTCGTCCGAGGCATGCACTCTCTCTCTCTCTCTCTAATGGATGCGGTAGCTCTGCACCTTGAATGCGCTGTCGGTGCTGTCGGGCGCCTTCCACTGGATCTCGACGTCCAGGAAGCGCGGGTTCTCGGCGTTGCGACGCACCCACCACTTGCCGCCGAGCGTGTCGCCCTTGGTCACAGCGATCGGCTCCGGCAGGTGGAAGAGCACCTGGTGCCAGTGGGTCGGCGTGCCCTCGACGCCCGTCGTGAAATACTCTGGCCGCGCGCAGTCGCGCTCGAAGCCGATGTCGAAGCTCGACAGGAAACCGTGCAGCGTGCCGCTCGTCTCGACCGTGAGCGAGAAGTCGGCGCGGAAGTCGAGCTGCTCGTACGTGACGTGGTCGATGTCGATGGCCTTGAGCAGCTCGCGCGACGTGATGATGTCCTGCGGGTCGACGTCCTCGACGAACGCATCGCGGATCGACAACTTGGACTTGACGGCGCGCATGTCGAAGCCGTAGACGTCGTCCCAGAAGTCGAACCGCGCGGTCGAGTCCTGCACGCCCTGGAGGAACAGCGAGCACTTGTCCGGGAAGAGGTGGCCGCCCGGCGCGAGCCACTTGTCGCGCGCGAAGAGCACCGTGTCCAGCATGGACTCGTAGAGCAGGCAGTAGCCCATCCACTCGGAGATGATCACGTCCACCTTGTCCACCGGCAGCTCGAGCTCCTCGACCTTGCCGCGGAGGATGGTCACCACGTCGCTCAGCCCGTTGTCGGCCACGATCGTGCGCGCCACGTTGCCCATCTCGCTGCGGTCGATGCCGATGACCTTGGCGGCGCCCGCGCGGGCCGCAAACATGCTCAGGATGCCAGTTCCGCAGCCCACGTCCAGCACGACCTTGCCCTTGAACAGCTCGGGGTTGTTCAGGATGGCGTTGCGGTACCCGTCCGTGCGCACCTGCCGTGAAGCGACAACGCAGTGCAGTGAGTTCGTGGATCGAAGGCGAGCGAATACCCGGGTTGCGCTGGTCTACCTTGTCGGTAATCATCTCGCGGTGGATGCCCACTTGCGAGTACGAGTCAAAGTAGTACGTGTCGTTGTCGGCCGTGCCCTCGACCGCGCCGGGGATGGCCGCCGTCTTGTCTTCTGCCAGCACGCAGTCGCGCAGCAGGCGCGAGTACTTGCTCATTTGCTCCTTGAGCTCGGCGTTCTCCTTCTTGAGTTTCTCGATCTGCTCGGCGGCGCTCTGGCCCGCAGTCGCAGCGGCGGCGGGCGGCGCGGCGCTCTTCTGCTCCTCCTCGGCGTTGCCACCGTCGGCTTCGTCCTCGTCCTCGCTGTCGCTGTCGGCGCACTCGAGGCAGTAGAGCAGCGGGTCGTCGGGGTTGACCGGCTTGAGGAACTCCTCCTTGGTGAACGCCTCCGCCCCCTGCGTCTCGAGCGTCTGCTTGACCTGCTCGGCCGACACGCCGTCCAGCCGCGCGCGGCGCAGGAAGTTGACCAGCTGGATGACCGCGTACGTGTCCAGCTTGCGCTCGCGGATCTGCTGCTGGAGCGAGAAGCCGTGCGCGCCGCCCAGGTGCGCATGCAGCGCGTCCTCGCGCGCGAACCGCTCGGGGCACAAGACGCACTCGAAGCTCTCGTCCGCCGAGTCGTCCACCCAGTCGTCCCACGTCTCCGGCTGCTCCGCGTCCTCCTCCTCCGCGTCGTCGCACACGCGCAGCTCCCGCCGCGGGTCCGCCATCGTCGCTCTTCTGCCGGTCGGTCGGTCGATCGGTCGAACCACTCACTGCAAGCGGTTCCAGGACTGTGGAAGTGCGGACGGATTGGACACCAGCGGATGTCCAATATCCGGATGTGATCCGGATAAATCCGAATGAATGGGACACATCCGATTCGGATGAACTTGATCCGGATGAACTCGGATCGATTCGGATACGATCCGGATGCATCCGGATGCATCTGAAAGCCAAATGCTTTGCACTCCAAAAGTGCTCGAGAGGTGGTCGGAAGACTTCATATCAACTGCGTCGCGAATACGAGCCTTCCAACGACGGGGTAAGTACATCAGTTGTTGTGACGAGCGGGGCCAGCGCAGGATCCGACGGCGGTATAATGACTATCGCGCACAGCAGGTCGAACGCGATCGGTTGTGGCGGCCGCGGTCCCCCATCTCGTTTGCAGCGTCAACGGTGGGGAGACGCCACGCGCAGCGGGAGCCGTGACACTGCGCTCTGGCGACTCAAGTGGTCCGCGCAGCAGCATTGGTGCCGTGTCGATCGCGTCTGACGACTCGGTTCCGCGGGCGGGTCCGTGGCTGTTTCTGGCTGCGCAAGCAGTCAGTCGAAAGGCGGATCCGTGTCGGTGTCGAGCGGCGGCGGACTGTCTGGCAGTGACGCGGTGTCCATGCCGAGTTCTTCGTCGCCGGTGTCCGGTGTGTCTGCCGCGGTGTCCGCGTAGTCTGGGTCGACGGCGGTCGGCGCGTCGGGCGAGGTCGTGGTGGGGAGCGGCAGCAGTTCAAGCTCGGACGGCGGCGGCGCAGTGCGTGTGGGCGGTGGGTCTAGCGCGTCTGCGTCCGGTGGCGCGTCTTCGTCTAGCGGCGCTGGTGGGTCGGTGTTTGTGTCGGCGAGCGACCGCTCAAACCTCTGCCGGGATCGCTCAACACCGTCACGCTGCCACCCAGCTGACTTCCAGTGCCGCCCGACACCGAGATCGCGCCACCGGCATGACTGCCGGCGGAAGACCCGCCCACAAGGCGGACAGCGCCGGCGACCGTGCTCGCCGTCGCCGTACTCGCCAAATTTGAACCGCCAGTCAGCGTCACGTCACCGCCGGCGCGACGCAACGTTCGGGTCATCGGCTGGTGGCTCGAGCGGCTCAGGCAGCTCCGTGTTGGTGTCATGCAGGCAGTATTTCTGGCGTGCCAGGCGATGTGCTCGTTGGCGGAACAAACTCATGACTATAAATTGCTCAAATGGACCAATAGACACCTTACTGCTCACCACTGCTGTCCCCAACGCTCAGTTTTCTGCACATTCTCGAGGAGATGCCGAAGCTCGTGCTGCAGGAGCTCGTGCTGCAGCTCTTGATGTCGGGCATGCTCTTCCAGTTCTTGGCGCCGACGCAGCTCCTCAAGTTCTTGTTGCCGTAGTTCTTGTTGCCGCAGCTGCTGCTGGAGATGTTGCTGGCGCAGGTCCTGGTCCTGCTGACGCTGCTGGATCTCTCGCTGGACTCGGAGCTGGTGCACCTGCTCCTGGTGGGATAGCTGCTGCTCCAGCTCCTGGTGGAGACGATCTGCATCACGAAGCGCCGGCGCGATCTCTGGGTCGATCTCGGCGACCAGGCGCGCCAAGTCTGCAATCGGCCACATCTTCGTCTGGACGAACGGCGGAAGGCAGCTGAACGGATGCAGCTCGCGGGCCCACTGCCGGCTTATCTCCTGTGTGTTGATGACCATCAGCTTGCGTCCATCCCACGGAACCTTGGGTCCACGGCACCACAGCAGGAGGTGCTTCTCCAGGATTTTGTGCCGGACCGTGCACCGAGCACCCAGGCCGCGTGTCCGCCGATGCCTCGGACATGGCCGTCGAGGCTCATGCAATTTCCACCACGCGCTCACGTGCCGGCTGGTGTGAGGATGCTGCCAGGCCCATTCGACTGGATACACACCACCCAAGTTAGATACATGCACAATATGCACCACGCCACACTGCAACTTACACTTTTGGGCCACTTCGTACGACGGGAATCTGAGCACGACGCACACTGGGATCCAAGGGCGATAACGCCTAGTGTAGATGGCCGCCCAGTTGTGTTCCTGGACCCGTCGATTCGGATCGACGGTGAAGCCCACATAGGTCTTCTTCTTGAAGTGCTTCGGCTTCACCGACGACGTGAGCAAGTAGCAAGCGATCACCATGGTTCCGGAGCGACGCCAATCTGAAAATGAGGTCGCTGGTGGATATGACAATGAGGCCGCTGGTGGATGTGACAGTTGGTCCCAAGTTGCAGTAGTTGGTCCTTTTTGTCGCCAAAGCCTCCCCAGCTCTCGCCGTTGCTCAAACGCGGACCACGCGCTGGCCACCGAGCTGCTGTGCCTCTTGCTGCAGCCGCGCGATCTCGAGCGCCTGCTGCTGGTTCTCGATGGCCAACGTGCTCGCGGAGGGAGAGGTAGTCGCGCCGGGTGCGCCTGGCGGCCCATGTGCCACAGCTGTAGGAAGATCTTGCCGCCCTTGGCGTGCACGCGGTCCACCAGCGCGTTCCACGCCGCCTGCTGCACGTCGTTGTACAGCGCGGGCACTCCCCACCAGCCGTAGCCCGTCTCGGAGATGGCGCAGCCCTCCGAGATGAGCAGCAGCCCCGCGCCAGCGCGCTGCTCGTAGTACACGTTCATGCGCGCGCGCGTCGTGGGTCCGTACACGATGCGGTACTTGAGCGTCAGGCCCTCGCCCAGCTCCATCGGCGTGAACAGCTTGTAGTCCGTCAGCGACGCCATGTCTGTCGAGGTCGAGGAAGTAGCTGTGGTGGTGGTGGTCGAAGTCATGGAGTGGTGGAGGATTCCGGAATGAGACCGATCGACAGGAGCCGACGGACAGACCAGAGCCGACTGGAGTCGACAGGAAGACGCCATGACGCCATGACGCCATGCCAGACTCATCACGGCTGAGTCTCAGGTGCGTCCGTGGGCCGACTCAGCCAGCGTTTGGACGATTTTCCTCTGGATGACTCACCAAGCCGCCAAGCATTGTGGGCTCCACCGTCTCGGGTGGTTCGTTCAGTCAGTGAGACGGCCTCCGCAATGCAAGCGCAGTCATGTGAGTGCTCAGTGAGTGCTGACTGCAGTCAAGGTTGCTCGGCTGCAGCAGTGCAAGCAAGCGCCTGGGGGAGCTCGACCGCGTCCTTGAACAGAATGCCGTCGCCGGCATTACTGCGGTCTGCAACGCCACGCACTTGGGCGATCCGTGCCGAGTGGCATGCTCTCGCCCGATCTCGATGGAGCAACAAGCGTCGAGGTGATATTTAAAAAAAAAGGCATCATGGGGTCCGACGGAGGGGGGCGACGGGCGTGAGGGACGCACGGGAGCCCACGAAAGGGCGACGTGCGGACGCCAGAGCGGGGCTGCAGCAGCTATGTGCAGCAGCCTTCCTTGGACTGCTCCTGCTGCTCGTCCACGCGAAACTTGCTGCCGGTCGCGACGTCTAATCTATCGTGCTCGCTCTCCGTCAGGCGCTTCTGGATGTCGACCGCAATCGAGCGGAAGGCCTCGTCGATGTTCATGTTGTTCTTGGCGCTCGTCTCGAAGAACTGGATGCCGAACTCGTCCGCCAGGTCCTGCCCCTGCTTCGTGCTCACCGCCTGGCCGCAGGACGGATTTATGTCATGTTAGCGGTGGTCACCAAGGCCAAGCGTTCCACCACGCCACACCACGCCACGTACGCGCTCGGACGGGTCCACGTCGCACTTGTTGCCGATCAGGATCTTGTTCACGTTCGAGGACGCGTTCTGCCGGATCTGCGTCATCCAGTTGCGAATGTCTGCGCACAAGCAGCACGCGAGAGAGCCGCGCGTCGAGCAGTCAGAGGCCTTCGCCACCTCCCCAGCAGCCATCGCATGCCTCTCGTCGCTTACTCTGGAACGAGTGATCGTCCGTCACGTCGTAGACCAGGAGGATCCCCATCGCGCCGCGGTAGTAGGCTGGTGAGTCGACACACCGGCCCAAAATCAGGAGAGCGATCAGTGAGTCTGCCATGAAGCCGAGCCGCCTCGAGGTCGCGGGCGGGGCGAACCTGTCGTGATGGTGCGGAAGCGCTCCTGGCCGGCGGTATCCCAGATCTGGAGCTTTATTCTCTTCCCATCGACGTCGATGGTCTTGACCTTGAAATCAATGCTGGACAAACAGCGCACGCCGTGATGAACACGTCAGCGCGAGAGATCGCCCCGCGAGAGCCCAGCGAGTCGCTCAGACGCACCCGATGGTCGTGATGAAGGACGTCGTGAACGAGTCGTCCGAGTACCGGAGCAGCACGCAGCTTTTGCCGACGCCTGCAGGTCGACGACGTCAGCGCCGTCGGCAGGACAGCCACCACGAGCAAACAGACAACCGCACGGCGGAGCAGACCGGCGGACGCAGCAGAGAGGAGAGGGGGCCGTACCGCTGTCGCCGATGAGCAGCAGCTTGATGAGCAGGTCGTACTTGCTGCTCTGCACCATTGCCGCGCGCTCGCCGGAGGAGAATGCGGTGCCGCCGCCACGCCTCGATCAGCGTTCTCGAGTGAGTTTCTGACCTTGGAGGTGTCAGCTGGATTTCTTCCTCGCCACGCTAAACGACCACTGACAGTCGCTAACACCCGCTAACGCTCACCCGCTGTGGTGTCGTACTGGACATGACGCTCCTTTACGCCCGAGGCAGTACCGTACTACGGATTCAGAATCATTGGAATGATTGGTTGAAAAAAACTTGCATAACGTATTTTGATTAGCTTAAAATGGAAGCACTCATTTCCAACGGTTGTCAGCACTTTTGGCGACTTTACTCGCGAAAAGATTGTCATAATGAGGGAACTACCTCCTCTATTCAGAAAAAGAATGAAGCATTGTGATTGAGCAATGACTGTATTTCTTCCGCTAAAGCGTTTGCGGGAAATGTGGCCATTATCAAAAACCGAGACACTCGTTTCCCAATCCTTTTTTTTCGTGCCAATTTACTCTCAACTAAAGGCTATAACCAGCCGTTCAAACGATCGAGTTTGACAGATGAAAAGATTATTTCGTTTACAAAATACGATTTCATCATTTTGTGTTGTGGAACATCTCCACAGAGAGCTGAAAATGCGGGAGCCCAGCCACGCAGTCAAGATGA